>JAKOGI010000555.1:0-195000 GCA_029747015.1 Carnegiea gigantea | reverse complement strand
GGACTCGGGGGCACGCCCCGGGGCGAGGTGCGGGACTCGGGGGCATGCCTTGGCCCTGCACCGGGGCCGTTCTGGGGGCCTTCCTCGGGACCCGGGGGCAGGCCTTGGGCATGGACTGGGGCCGTTCTGGGGGCGTTCCTCGGGACGCGGGGGCACGCCTTGGGCATGCGCCGGGGCCATTTGGGGGCGTTCCTCGGGACCCGGGGGCACGGCCCGGGGCGATGTGCGGGACTCGGGGGCATGCTTTGGCCTTGCTACGGGGCGATGGGCGGGACTCGGGGGGCATGCCTTGGCCTTGCTTCGGGGGCGTTCTAGAGGCGATGCACGGGGGCATGCACCGGGGCCGATGTGCGGGACGCGGGGGCATGCCTCGGCCGTGCACGGGGCCGTTCCCCGGGACTCGGGGGCATGCCTTGGCATCGACGTTCGGGACTTGGGGCACCAATATGGGGGCACGCGGCACGCCACGGGGCCTAGCTCTCGACCCTTCCTTCGCCCATTCCGCCCAAGGTCCGCTCAAGTCCGTCAAGTCCGCCCCCGCGCCCCTGCGTCCCTGCGCCCTGCGCCCTGTCAAAGATTATAATGCGCGCGGGGGGGTCACGAGGCCGGGGGCGGGGTGTCACTCACCATCGTTCATCCTGCTCGGGTCGCGGACGGGGCGGGGGGGCACCATTGCCGTGGGCGGGGCGGTAGCTCAATCACCTTCCCCCTAAAGAGCACAACGAGCTTTCGTGGCCGTGCCCGGAGTGGACATCAACCGTGCCGATTTTTCTTACTCCGCCCGGGCCATCCCCCTAGAGAGCTTCAGGAGGTTTGGTGGCCGTGCCCGGAGTGGACATCAACCGTGCCTATTTTTCATACTCCGCCCGGACCATCCCCCTAGAGAGCTTCAGGAAGTTTGGTGGCCGTGCCCGGAGTGGACATCAACCGTGCCGATTTTTCATACTCAGCTGGGACAGGTCACGGCCTGCGGCCAGCGTTCACAGGCCAGCGGCCAGCGTTCACAGGACAGCGGCCAGCGTTCACAGGCTGCGGCCAGCGTTCAGGACAAGCGGCCAGCGTTCACAGGCTGCGGCCAGCGTTCAGGACTGCGGCCAGCGTTCAGGACAAGCGGCCAGCGTTCACAGGCTGCGGCCAGCGTTCAGGACAAGCGGCCAGCGTTCACGGCCTGCGGCCAGCGTTCACAGGCTGCGGCCAGCGTTCAGGAGCGGCCAGCGTTCCTGCGGCCAGCGTTCACAGGCTGCGGCCAGCGTTCACAGGCTGCGGCCAGCGTTCAGGACAAGCGGCCAGCGTTCACAGGCTGCGGCCAGGCTGCGGCCAGCGTTCAGGACAAGCGGCCAGCGTTCACAGGCTGCGGCCAGCGTTCAGGACAAGCGGCCAGCGTTCACAGGCTGCGGCCAGCGTTGCGGCCAGCGTTCACAGGCTGCGGCCAGCGTTCAGGACAAGCGGCCAGCGTTCACAGGCTGCGGCCAGCGTTCACAGGCTGCGGCCAGCGTTCAGGACAAGCGGCCAGCGTTCACAGGCTGCGGCCAGCGTTCAGGACAAGCGGCCAGCGTTCACAGCCTGCGGCCAGCGTTCACAGGCTGCGGCCAGCGTTCAGGACAAGCGGCCAGCGTTCACAGCCTGCGGCCAGCGTTCACAGGCTGCGGCCAGCGTTCAGGACAAGCGGCCAGCGTTCCCAGGGCTGCGGCCAGCGTTCACAGCCTGCGGCCAGCGTCCAGGACAAGCGGCCAGCGTTCACAGGGCTGCGGCCAGCGTTCACAGGCTGCGGCCAGCGTTCAGGACAAGCGGCCAGTGTTCAGGCGTTAAGGGCAAGCGTCCAGCGTTCACAGGCTGCGGCCAGCGTTCAGGACAAGCGGCCAGCGTTCACAGGGCTGCGGCCAGCGTTCACAGCCTGCGGCCAGCATCCAGCACCCCCCGGCAGCCCCCGGCACCCAGCGACAGCATGCCCGGACGCTGCCCGGCATGCATGGATGCTGCCGTGGGCGTCCGGCAGCGTGCGTGGACGCTCTCGGGGGCATGCCCCGGGGCCGACCCTCGGGACCCGGGGGCATGCCCCGGGGCCCCCCGGGGCCGGTCCCCGGGACCCGGGGGCATGCCTCGGCCATGCACCGGGGCCGTTGTGGGGGCCTTCCTCGGGACTCATGCCTTGGGCATGCACCGGGGCCGTTTCGGGGCGATGTGCGGGACTCGGGGCCGTGCACCGGGGCCGTTCTGAGGGCGTTCCCCGGGACTCGGGGGGCACGCCTTGGGCATGCACCGGGGCCGTTCCGGGGCGAGGTGCGGGACTCGGGGCCATGCCTTGGCCGTGCACCGGGGCCGTTATTTCCGGGACTCGGGGGCAAGCCACCGGGGCCGTTCCGGGGCGACGTGCGGGACTCGGGGCCATGCCTTGGGCACGCCCCGGGGCGAGGTGCGGGACTCGGGGGCCTGCCTTGGCCATGCACCGGGGGCCTTCCTCGGGCCCCGGGGGGCCCGCCTTGGGCATGGACCGGGGCCGTTCTGGGGGCGTTCCTCGGGACGCGGGGGCACGCCTCGGGCGTGCACCGGGGCCGTCTGGGGGCGTTCCTCAGGACCCGGGGGCATGCCTTGGCCATGCACCGGCGCCGTCTCGGGGCCTTCCTCGGGACCCGGGGGCATGACCTGGCCTTGCTGCGGGGCCGTTCCGGGGCATGCCCTGGCCATGCACCGGGGCCGTTTCGGGGGCATGCCTCGGGCTTTGCACCGGGGCCGTCTTGGGGGCGTTCCGTCGCCTCGCCGCCTACCCCCGCCGTGACTTGGAGTCTTTTTTTTTCCCTCGGGACTTAGGCTCGCCCATGACCTTCAGGAGAATTGAACCCGGGCCGTGAAGGCTCTGTGACTTCGAACGTTTTTCCCTCGGGGGCTCGGCCCTCCCACGACTTGGAATGTTTTTCCGCCATCGTGGCCTGCGCTCTTTTCGTCGGGACGCGGCGCCGCCGCGACCGAGCACAACTTCCTCGGGACTCGGCACTCCCATCATGACTTGGCGTATTCTCCCGCCGTCCCGGCCCCGGTCGCAAACCTCCCGGGAGCGGGGGGAGTTGAATTAAGTAGTAGACTCGGGAGGGGGAGGGACGAATCGAAGCGACATAGGCTGAATCTCAGTGGATCGTGGCCATGGGGTAGAGAGAAGGGGGAGAAAAGAAGAGAGGGAGAAAGCAACTTGGGTTTACTTGGTGCAAATGAAGCTTAGGCAAAATAAATACTTGGCTGAGATTTAATCCTCAAAAGCTACTTTTGCTAAGTAGAGATTAGGCCTCATTAAGGATAATTAGGCAAATAAATAGAGTCAAGTCTTGGTGGGCTAAAATTGGCCTTAAATGGGCTCAGGTTCGAAAACTAGCTCAAACCGAGTGCGCTTGAAATTTTTTTTTTCCAAAGTTCGAGATTTGAATGTAATGTCATGAAAAATAATTTAATCTTTTAAATCATAAATATCGAGGCCTACTATCAATTTTTCCCGAAATTATCCGGTAAATAAAACTCGAATTGTTAAGTGGGGCCCGAAATGAATTTTCCCAACTGGGATGATTCAATGAGATAAATGAATGTGAAAAATGAATAACATGGCTTAATTAAATAAATAAATATGATTTAGGGTCGGGCTATCACAGCCTTCTCCCCTTAAAGAGTTTCGTCCTCGAAACTTAAGAACTTTGCCAACAGATGCAAGGTTATCCCAAATAAATATGGGTACGTGACTTTCACTTGATTCTCAGTTTTTCAAGTAGTTTCTGAGGAGGTATGATTTACCCAAAGCAATTTAATTTAAGGTATCTGCTGGATACTTAACTGCTTAATCCTGTGATCCAATATCTGAATTGGATGCTCTTGAAGCACAATACTCTCAATGACTGCAATGGATTTGATTACGACAGCATAGTCAGGATTTGAAATGTACTACCCGAGTTGTAAGGTAAGGAATACGGAACATGTTATGCACATGTTTGAGTTATATAGGCAGATCTGGTAGACAAGTTATGGAACTCGACATTTCAATGAACTGATATGGTCCAAAAGATCTTGGCCTCAATTTAGGTCACAGTGCAACCTCCTTACACCCTTAGTTGGTGAGACATTCTAAAAATTTATCATATACCGGAAATTCCAGGAATCTCCTTTTTTTATCAACATAGCTTTTTTGTCGGTTCCAATGGTATGCTTTCAAGAATCTTCTGAGACAAGCCGCCTTATTGAATACTGAAGAAGAACTTCATGACTCAAAAAATGATTTTATTGTCACTGTTTGCCATCATTTTATCCTGATGTTTCATGTGGGATTTTTTGCTAGTGCTATCACAACGTTGACCACTGGAAGTTCCATACTTTCTTCAAATGCACATGTTGGTCGTAGGTCATGAAATACTACAGGCTCCACTCAGAAGAGTTGGATCCATTGATATTTTGTCCATCCGTTTCAGGATGATAAGAACTGCTGAAATTCAATCTAGTTCCAAAGGCTCTTTGAAGTGCTTGCCAAAATAGGTTTGAAACCTCTGATCTCTATCAGGCATTGTATCTGAGAGAATCCCATGACAAAATTCCTTGAAATTGAATCCCTTTCTCAAGATTTCGCTTTACTCTTTGTAGCTTAGGATCACTATCTTAATTCACTCGAGTTTCCTCCATTAGGGAGGGCTGTAAGGTAAGTGGCAGCAATTGAATATTCGCCTTTCTGTGCGACATTAATTGAATGGCTAAGTCCTCAAGCTCTCTCAAGAGATTCAGTTGAGTAGTTACTACAGTGTTCAAGGTATGTTGTGCCTTCCTATTCAGGGCATCTGCCACAATATTTCCCCTTTCTTGGTTGACATTGGATCTGCCACAACTAATGTTTCATGTAAATTGAGCTTCTTCTGAGTGAAGATATACTTCAAACTTTGATGATCAGTATAAATCTATATGGTACCCTATATAAGTAATGTCTCCTAATTTTTTTTTTTCCATGCAAAAGCTACAACTGCTAACTTCAAATCATGGGTAAGATAATCCTTTTCATAAGGCTTGAGTTGTTGGGAGGCATAAGCCACCAGTTTAACTTCTTGCTAACTTTATGGCTTTCTTCAACAAATTGGTCAGGGAGGATAATATTTGACAAATCCTTCCCGAAACTTGATAATATATACTAAACTCAAAAGTTTCTGGTCTCAGTGCATTGGTGGGTGTTAGATACTTTGTAACTGCTTTCACCTTTTGCAAATCAACCTTAATCTCTTCCGTTGAAACCATATATTCCAAGCATACCATTGCTTCTAACAATACTCATGCTTCTTGTATTTGCTATGTAATTAATGTTCTTTCAAGGTCTACAACGCTGTCCTCAAATAAATAGTATACTCATCTATGTCCTTGGAGTATTTCAAGACATCGTTTACATACACCACCACAACTCGTCTAGATATGATTTGAAACTCTATTCATAAGATCCGTAAAGGCTGCGGGGCCATTGATTAGGCCAAAAGGCATCACAGTGAATTCATCATGACCCATATATAATCCGTAGTGTGGTTTTGGTAATGTATTTAGATATAATGCTAAGTTGATGGTACCCTGACCTCAAATCAATCTTAGATCAGACTCCTGCTCCCTGCAGTTGATCAAATAAGTCATCTACTTGGGGCGATGCGTATGTGGTTTTGATGGTGATCTTGTTCTGCTCCCTGAAATCAATACATAACCTCAAGGTTCCATTCTTTTTCTTTACAAATAGAACTAGGCATCTCATTGAAGAACATTTGGATGGTCTGATAAATACTTTCTGTAATAGCTCATCTAACTGAATCTTCAGTTTTCTAAGCCCTGTTGGCGCCATACGATATAGGGCTTTGGAGATAGATTGAGCATTAGGGATTAATTCAATCTCATAATCAATTTCTCTTTGCGGAGTACTCCTGGTAATTCTTCAGGAAAACATCTCTGAATCCACTAACGATAGGGATATCTTCTACTTTTTCTTCCTTAGGTTGAATGTTAATAGCATAACACCAATACACACTATATCCTTGACATAAGAGCTCCCTTGTTTGCATAACAGAATTTAAAGGGTAAGGCTTTTGCTCTCTTTGATCATGAAACGTATTTCTCTCTCTTGTTCTTCTCTTGAAATAACCTTAGGGTCATCACAACCTCTCTCGACCCCAGAAGTATACAACCAGATCATTTCCAAAATGATATCAAAGTCTGATGAGTCAAAATGAATCGGAACTCTAGGGAATACAATCCCACCAATAATAATTGGAACAAATTTATGAGAGATAGAACACTCAACTCTAAAGTCATTGGATAACTTAAGTCCATAATTGATTTCTGCCTTCTTATTCTCAAGGTTCACTTGCATGTCAGATCATGTGAATATAAATGAATGAGTGGCAACTGAATCAATCAATACACAAAATGGCTTCGAAATTAAAAAAGAGTTCCAGTAACAACCGCACCAGAGGTGGCAGTATCCTTCTTGCTCAACACATAAGCCCTTCCTACAGCTGCAGGCCTTGAAAGTGAGAGCCCTTGTCTACAACCTTCAGTTTTCAGGAGCAGGCAGCGATGAGGTGCTCTGGGCTACCACACCACGTGTATTTGTCAGTTCCCACTTGGCAATCTAGAGCGGTGTAGTTAGTTTATCCGCAATTCTGCTCCAAGTGAAGTCAGGTCCTAAGGGTCTATTCTTAACAGTGTTTCACCAAATATCAGTTTTACTAGTTAGATAAAATGTTCTAATGTTCACCTTTTTCTCCCCTGGAACCTCTACTACAATGAAAATTTTCTCCATTCTAGAATCCATTCTTAAGGTTCCACTGGGTCATACTTTCTACTTTACAGTTCTTTAGCATGAATCAGCTGAAGACGTTTTTCCAAGGGGCAGTAACCCATCAAAATTTCTCATTGATGTAATCCAAATTCATGGCAAACATTTGGATTATCAAACTTAAGCTTTATGCAAGTGATCTTTCGAAGGAAACTTAGATTGAATCAACCAAAATGGGTAGACACATCACGTTTCCCGTAGCAATAGATTCCACAAGTTTGATAATAACCAACCTTTATACAAAGCATAGTTAAGATCTACCTTCTATTCAAGCATGCTACAAAATTATCATCTATTGACATGGGTGCAACCCAATCATAATCTAGCTGCTAGTAATAATTGAGCTCTTAAAAACAGGAAAAAGTGATCAGAACTGATGAAGACATGACATGAGAGTGAATGATGATGCAACTAGATGAGGTGATGCCATGAAGACAAAAAGATGAAGGCCCTGGTCAAGTGAGGCATATCCAACAGTTGATCATCCAACAAGGACAATGGTAGATGGTATGTCATTAGAAAGTGCAATGAAATATTTTCAAGATTAATGTCTACTTCACGGATGGAGGTGGAGTCCATGAACTGCTTGCAAAAGTTTGGACAATTTAAGCAAGTCTTGAATTGCAATAGATTAAAGCAAAATGTATCTCTAATATGTCCTTAGTTTCTCTTATATGGAATAGTCTGTACCATCAAACTTCTCAACAAGATTTCATTAACCACTGGTCTTCAAATGTGCTGCAATATGGGTCATTGAAAAACTTACTTTCTGAACTTTGACATAGACTAACCAAAACATCTCTATCTGATGGAATCATAGCCTGCAAGTGGACGAAACTCAGACCTTGTGCATTAGGATTCTGCTCAATTTGCAGACTTTGACTTGTCCAGCAGTTTTGAATAACCAAATTACCTCCAATCCACTTGAAACTTGTTTCATACGAAAGATATCTCCCTAACCTTAAATTCAGGATAGGAAACCCTTGCGTAACTTATGTTGATCATGGACAAAAGTTACTTCAAAGCCGGTCCTTGTGCAATGATCAAAACTATCAAGTTGATTAAACCTGTATATTCTGCCCATACTTGGTGTTCCCTATGCATTTAACCTCAAAATGAGTCAAGGACCTTTCATAGGACACATTTGTAACAACCCCCAACCCTAGGGCTACGAGTGTTAATGATTCTGAAATTTCTGGGGCGAAACGGACAGATTTTCGCCTGCAAACTGGCTAATTCTTAGGCTTAAAGCCTTACATCACATCAGCTGTATTGAATAGAAGTATAAAAAGATACCAAATCAAGCTCAACGGCTACACGCCGAAGACCATAACTCTACAGGCTACACGCCCAGAGTACAAGGGTTTACATCCCAAAAATAAACAATTCAAGCTAAAAGAATGGCATACTAATCAGATGGGTGGCTCATATGACCATACATATCTAAATGCATTGGAACACCTTTAACTTGTTATTAAAAATCACCCTCGAATCTGATACTTGAGATCAAACTATATAAACATTGCACGGATCCATCTGACAAAGAAGAATATACGAGTAGAATATGTGAGAGATAAGCAGACATTACTATTGTCACAAATCTCCAATGATATCATAATAATCTTCATTCCTCACTAACCATTTTTCTTGGTATCTTAACTCCATAATCCATATCCCATAAAGAAAATCTCAACCTGGCTCTGATACCAAATCTGTAATGCCCGCAAATTAAACATGTTTCACTGCTTGTGTTTTCCTTAATAAATCCCTTAATTATCATCTAGACAACCCAATGATAGGGGAATTATCGCCGCCCAAAAGGACACGGCTTGAAACATGAGTGCTACAAATAACACAGTTAAGTATAGCTTCAATTATTCACATACACACCTGATCAATCCATATATAATCAACTGTTAACCAAAATAAGGTTTTTACATAATAGTAAAAACAATTCACCATGTAATCTGCATCTCCATCCACTGAAGATTTCAATATACAACTCTAAAAATATGCATATACTATTCAGTGTTGATCCATCCAGATTCCCTTATTCAACTCATTCTCTTCCACTGGTTTACTAGCATGAAAACGATTCTCTGAGCATTTGCCTAAAACAAAATATGAAAAACATTTCGAACTGTGAGCCGAAGCTCAGTACATGCATTCCTGAATTGTTAAATGATCATTGAAACACTGGTTGGGCCCACTTTGCAATTCTTTTAAGGTCAAAATAGGGAATAAGATGAATATAAAACTGCATTGCTAATTATTATCTAATAGTGAATCCCTTGATACTGTTACGATCTATGGATAGGTGTATACCTGTCAAGCTGATCGGGGGACCTGGCCTGAAGCCACGCGGGTAACTGAAGGGCAATGGCCTGTAACTGATAACTGACGGGGTCACTAATTAACTGATAAATCACTGTGTAAACTGATTCATTGATGTACTTACCAAAATATGATAACGTTGATAAATACACTCTGATTTCTAAAGATACAGGTAATACACGTACCTTGAGTCTTTAAAAATGTCATCTGACTTGATAAATATATTCTGACTTGATAACACTTATGCAAAATAGGGAACGATAATTAGGCCTCAACTCTGTTTCATAAATATCATTGTAAGTATGTGTAGTCAGTAAATGATCCTTACTCGCATAATTGAGTAAGTAAAAGTCTGTGTAACAGAACTTGAGTAATGAAATGAGATACATAACTTGTGCATTTTAATATAATAAACTGATTTTAATTCAATATAAGACAAGTTAAACCAAAATGAACTTATTTAAATCAGTTAGGGTTATTAAACTTGAAATACAATAAATTAAAGCAAAATAGGCCAAATGGAAATGATTGAGGTGATAATGAAAAGATTTTAATTGATATAAATGAAATATGGGTTTCTGATATTTCTGAAATGGATAATGAAACGTGTGATGCTTCTGAAATGGATAATAGAATGGTTAATGCTTCTGAAATAGGTGACAAATGGTTTATGCTATGAGGGGTGCTGTGAGGTTCATAAAAGCTCATATAACACCCTAACTTGGTCCAAAGGACACTGATTTTGAGTTATTACTCTGCTCACTTCCCAAATTTCATTTTCATACTTATTTAACTCAGTTTTCAACCCAAATAAGCTTCTGTACATAATCAAACTGGTTGAACTCACTACACTTTGTAATTTCCTTGCAATACCCATAATTATATAGACACTTCGGAAAATATTTCCAAATGTCACGGTTTCTGTATCCACTCATGATATCGTTTGATGGTCTGCATTCGAAAATCCATATCTTTCACTCCCGACCTCCAAATACGATTAAAACCCCAATATGAAAATATCATAATGTCCGCTAAAACTTTTAGTTAGGACACAAAGCATGATTTACATAGTAAGGTCCCTAAAATTAGGGTAAAACACAGACGTGCACAATTTCTGTTTAATCTGCACAGTTGTAGAAAAATGACCATAACTTTTTCCACATAACTCGAATTAAGGCGGTTCAAAAGGCATTTGAAAGATAACTCATTGATCTATCTACATACCAAAAATCACAATTTTCCAATGACCCAATCAATACCAGGTTTTCCGTAAATTCTACTGTTCAAACCTGCTCCCAGTTTCAAGGTATTCTGTGCCGTCTTGAGTAAATTGATCATAACTTTGTCTATACAACTCAAAATTGAGTAATTCCAGAGCCTATTGAAAGCTAACTCAACAAGATATCATTACATCAAAAATCTAATTTTCTCATGCACCGATTATTACCAATTTATTCACAAACTCACCCCTATTTTGGGGTCTGTTTACAGCATAACAGCCCATATTGCAATCTTCTCTTAACATAAACCCCTACTAAAATCATTATTTAACTTATATAAATCAGAATAAACATCTTGATATTCATTACCAATGTCAAAGATCACAACATCTCACGTAAAACAATCAAAATCCAACACTTGAACATGAAGCTTGCATGATTAAGATAAAACCCTAACCCTAACTTCAACTCCAATATGATCCATCACCAAGATGATTCTTAATTCAATAAAAACAACATGATCCATCATCAAAATAACTAAAACAAGAAGCAAAAACCAAAAATTCAAAGAACAAAATTGAAGTCAGTTACTTTGAGCTTGAAATAAGTGGAGATGGAGATGATATTTGGTGATTTTGAGGGTGGAAGATGATAGCCGGTGGAGGAAGATGGTTGGAGATTGCAACCTTCACCAGAGGTTGGCCAAAAAGTGGCTGGAAATCACTAAAAGAAGGGCTGGGCTGCTGCTGTTGGGGGTGGCCATGGGGTAGAGAGAAGGAGGAGAAAAGAAGAGAGAGAGAAAGCAACTTGAGTTTACTTGGTGCAAATGAAGCTTAGGAAAAATAAATACTTGGCTGAGATTTAATCCTCAAAAGCTACTTTTGCTAAGTAGAGATTAGGCCAAATTAAGGGTGATTAGGCAAATAAATAGAGTCAAGTCTTGGTGGGCCAAAATTGGTCTTAAATGGGCTCACGTTCGAAAACTAGCTCAAACCGAGTGTGCTTGAATTTTTTTTTTTCCCAAAGCTCGAGATTTAAATGTAATGTCATGAAAAATAATTTAATCTTTTAAATAATAAATATCGAGGCCTACTATCAATTTTTTCCGAAATTGTCCGGTAAATGAAACTCGAATTGCAAAGTGGGGCCCGAAATGAATTTTCCCAACTGGGATGATTCAATGAGATAAATAAATGTGAAAAATGAATAACATGGCTTAATTAAATAAATAAATATGATTTAGAGTCAGGCTATTGCATGTGATGTTTGTATGAAGTTACAGCTCTAATTTGTTTCAAGAATTTACCCAATATAATTTAGATTTAGTTTTTGTAATTTGAAGTAGAAATTTGATTGGCTGGTGGAATGAAATGCTTTAGTTCATACTTTTGTTGAAATGTGATATTTGTGCGAAGTTATTACTCTAATTTGTTTGAAGATTTTGTCAAATGTAATGTAGGCTTAGGTTTGGTAATTTTTAGTTGAAATTTAATATGTTGGTGGAATACTAAACTTTGGATAAATTATTAGTTTTCTGAAATTTGCAAGAATATAAGTATATTTATAGAAGTTTATAAGTAAGCATATGTAATATATAATTGAGTAATTTATATAGTTATTATTATTTAAATTAAAATTAATTCTTATCCACTAACTTATGTGGTTACTATTGTTTGAGCAGAATATGAATGGTCATCCATATCGTAGGTGGACGAATAATAGATTGTTGCCTGATCGTAGTGGTTATACGCAAGAATTTCTAGATGGAGTAAACCAATTCGATGAATTTGCACGTCGGCAGACAAAGTTTCTGAATGGGGGAAAATATAGATGTCCTTATACTAAATATAGAAATAGGGTGTACTTAACACCCAATGAGGTCAAGATGCACCTTATGTATAAGGGTTTTGTGAAAGGGTATTGATTTTGGATAAGTCATGGGAAAATAGAACCTTAGCAATATGATTTTGGGTATTCAAATAGTGAAATTCCCGAAGTTGGAGGCTCAAATTATATTAGTAATGGCTACAATGAATCCTACATAGATCAGATGGAGGACATGGTTGGTGATGCTATAATGACAAATCAAAATGTAAGGGAGGAGGAGTCAAGCACTTGCCGAGAACTATTTTATAACATGGTTCAAGCTGCTCAACAACCCGTATACGATGGTTGTTCCACTCACAGTGAGTTCTCTGCTATTGTGAGACTGTTGAGTATCAAATCTAATTATAACATGCTATAGAACTGTTTCAATGAAATTGTTCAATTAATCAAAGAGATGTGCCTACCTAACAACCGCATGCGAAACAATTATGGGCAAACGAAGAAGGTTGTTCAAGATCTCGGTGACGATGTGGTCCAAATTGATTGTTGCTGAAAAGGTGGCATGTTATTTTTTAAGGAGGACATAGACCTGGAAACATGCAAGTTTTGTGGGCATTCAAGATGGAAGAGGCAAACGTCACAACAAAGGAATCAAAATCCATTACCATACTCAAGAATGCATTGCTTGTCGTTAAAACCTCGACTTCAGAGGTGGTATGCATCAAGAAGTACTGCAGAGCACATAAGGTGGTATTATGAATATCAGCTTGAGGACAGTATTTTATGTCATCCATCAGATGGGGCAACATGGAAACATTTCGATAACAAGTACCCTGATTTTGCTTTAGAGCCTCAAAATGTGAGGCTTGGCTTATGTGCTAATAGATTTAATTCTTACACTTTGTCTTTAAGATCTTACTCCATTTGGCCGATGATAGTTACACCTTATAACATTCCCCTTGAAATGTGTATGACCACACCATTTATGTTCCTGACTTGTGTAATCCCCAGCACTAAAAATCCTAAGAATAAAATAGATGTATATTTACAACCTCTTATTGATGAGTTGAAAGAGTTGTGAGATGTTGGAGTTGAAACTTATGACATTTCTATGGGTACATATTTTAGATGAAGGCTACACTTATGTGGACCATTAATGACTTCCCCGCGTATAGAATGTTATCTGGGTGGAGTACTAATAGGCAATTAGCATGTCCTGTATGTATGAAACAATAAAAGGCTTTGGGATTGAGAAATGGAGGTAAATTCTCATAGTTTGATTGTCATCGGTGTTTTCTGCCAAGGAATCATGCGTTCAGAAGAAATAGAATAGTATTTAGGAAAGGCAGAATTATTATAGGGGGTCCTCCTCGCCGCTTATTTGGGAAAGAACTTTATGCTGAGGTGGAAGATTAGCCAATGGTAACTACAAATTGTAATTTTGTCATACCATGATTCAAGGAAAATGAGCACAACTGGATGAAGAAGAGCATATCCTGGGAGTTATGTTATTGGCAATACTAATTGCTCCGCCATAATTTGGATGTGATGCACATAGAGAAGAACTTTTTTGAAAATATCATTAATACTATTATGAATGTCTATGGGAAAACAAAGGATAATGCCAAATCAAGAATGGATGTTGCAAAAATATGTGATAGAAAAGAATTACATTTACATCCAGGCCCTAGTGGTAAGCCGTTTAAACCAAAAGCGAAGTTCTCCTGTAAACGAAGAGAGTTATGTGAATGGGTAAAGGAGCTTCAAATGCTTGACTGATATTACTCTAATTTGAAGAATATCGTTGACCTTAATGAGGCAAAATTCAACAACATGAAAAGTCATGATTGCCATATGTTCATGGAGACTCTTTTACCCATTGCATTTGGTGCGCTCCCAGATGATGTCTTGAAACATCTCATTGAGATAAGTCAGTTCTTCAAGAACTTATGCTCAACAACACTGTGAGAGGATATGCTTGAGAAAATGCATCGAAACATTGCCATCACTCTTTGTAAGTTGTAGATGATTTTCCCTCTTGGCTTCTTTAATGTAATAGAGCACTTGTCAATGCATTTGGCAGAAAAGGCTCAACTTGGTGGTCCTGTACAATACCAATGAATGTATCTATTTGAGAGGTAAAGTAGACTGTACTCGATGAAATCTTATCTCAATTCTTATATGTTGTTGTGATTTCCGCAAGTATACGATTATCGTCGTAACACTAACGGGTATCATCCTTAGGGATGGGTTATGAAACTAGATTACCAAAAATTCTAATCTAATTTAAAACTAGAGGCTAATTTTGTCTAACTCAAAGGTTGAATAATTTTTACAAGTTAATGAGCTAAATTAAACAAAATCAAATATGAAATTCGAAGACAACATTTGCAAAAAGAAACACTAAACTGTAACAAGTTTGAGTCACCAACACCTGGCCGCAATTATTTATCTTTTTTCTACCAGTACCCTGTATCTAACTTCATGGATGCAGACCAAAGTAAAGAAGCAGAGCAGAGCAACGCAACAAGCACAGGAAACCAAAACTTGGGCAATTTGAATAAGGCTTCATCAAACCAGGACTTGGCAATTCAAACAACGCATGAGCAAATGCCCAACTTGTGCAATTCGAAGGCTAAAATATGAAGTTGAAAATCGAAATCGAAAACAAGAGAACAAAGCCCAAAACACCAAACTCGAATTAAACTCTAAAATTCGAACTCATATGTATTACAAGGTGAACGTGAATCTAGCTGAAGCCTCAACAAAACCTAAAACTCCCTCTGCTTTGCTTCGACCCCCCATTAAATCAACCTTCGTAACCGCCACGTTCTTGATGGTGGTGATGATGGAACGATGGATAACGGTTAGTGTGATAAAGGACAATGAATGATTGATGAAGAGGAGAGGAAGAGAGAGAGTGCAGCGGTTATGGTAGACGAAACAGCGGAGGGCTCTCTGGTTCGTGGTTTTGCAATTGAAGAAGAAGAAGATGAATCATCACAGAGGGACACAGGTCGTGGATTGGCATAGGAGAGAGAAAATAAGGAGGAGGAGAAATAAGGCTGATTCACGTGCCTGGCGTGTGAGAAATAAATGAAGGAGGAAAAAAAAAAAAAAAACTGGGCCGACAAACATGAGGGAAGAGCCAGGTCTGGGAGTAAGCCCAAAGAGGAAAAGAGAGAGGAATGGGAGAGAAGAGAAGATGGGCCTGTTCAGCTTGAGCCATGGACTGGGCTGCTGTGTTAATTTTCTTTCTCCTTTTTTTTTCTTTCTTTCGGGCTATAAAAGACAGTGGGCCAAGTTCTTCATTTTTCCAGCATTTCTTCGTCTTTGCTGCACATTTTTGCCCTAATTATTCCACACCTACAAAACAAAATAAAATCGAATAAAAACTTAAAAGATAATAATTATCTCGATCATAAATCAGGTAGAAAGGTACTGTAAAAATATCACAATTTTGGCGTCAACATATGTGCAATCACTTACAAGTGAATCGAATTGTAAATTTGTTAGGTACTTTGGCTAATTGAAGAAAAAAATTAAGCAACAAGCGTACCCTGAAGGTTCAATCACAAAAGGTTACCTAAAAGCTGAGAGAACATTCTTCGCCTCCTATTACTTCGACTCTAATGTGCCCTCCATGCACACTACATGCAGGAGAAATAAGGATGGCGATGCACACAATAATTATTTCCCAACTCTATTTGTGTTTGAACCTCAAGGGACTACTATTGGTAGGGAAAGATCAAGGTATCTCACAGATGCCGAATATATTGTTGCCAATCTTCACGTGCTGTTAAATTGTGATGAAGTTAAACCTTATATTAGGTGAGTGACATCTTAACTTCCAATTGAGTTTATCATTCAGAACATAAGTTTATTAACCGCCTTCATAAACTATGACTGAATTTTTACAGAACAAGTCAGAACTGCACGTCCCAATGTCAGCGGCGCTAATGTTAACACCATCATCGAAACTCATTTTGCAGATTGGTTTAGTCATAATGCAAGTAATACAACTCATTCCTTTATAATTTTAACATAACGGTTAGGTGCATTGTATTAACTAAAACCACATGTTATGTCACCTTAGGTGCATTACGTTCAACTATTTGACACCCACAAACATTGCTACTTGACACAATTGGCTGCAAAGCCAAATTAGTATGTGTCGATGTGCATGACATATAGAGTTAATGGATTCAAATTTCACACAGAAGCTCGCAGCATCGGGAAGAAAACATATAATTGTGGTGTTGGTGTATGTGGTACGGGAGAAGGCGATTGAAAATGATTATTATGGTGTACTAACGGACATTGTCTAAATTAAGTATGTAGGCGAACCACTTAAACTATGTGTGCTATTCAGTTGTGAGTGGTTTGATCCCACATTGAATCATAGGACACGATCTCATAAACTAAGCAAACTTATTGAGGTGCACTATACAAAGAGGTACCGAAGGTACGACCCATTCATCTTCCCAAATACCACATCACAAGTATATCTCATGCCACATGCAGATCGCTCAAGGGATAGGGCCAATTGGCTTGTTGTCATACCAACCAAACCAAGGGCGAGAGTAGATAAGCAGTACACTCTACCTACTGCCTACCAACAAATGGATATGACGACACTCGTTAAACCTATGAATGATGTTATCCCTACATCATTAGTGGATGAAAGTGCACCACCGGAAGAGGTTAATGATAAAATGGAATTTTCATTCATTCAAGTTAATGGCGAGATAGATGAGGAAGAGGATGATGAGGGTGATGAAGAGGATGAGTGGAATGACGGTAATGAAACATATGAAGTAGAGGAAAATTCGCATTTGTATGATGGTGATGACGATGACGATGGCGATGACGATGATGATGATAATGCAGATGATTGAGTGCTTATGAATTCTTATGTATTTGAGTACTTAGCATGGAAAACTATTGGTTGTGACTTTACTTTTATTGTATGAATGAATTTTGAAAATATATATTACCTACCTATTATGATGTCTTAGTAGACGGTCGATATGTGCAATTGTTATATATTTGTATTTGCATTTGTTATCAACTATTTTAGGTATGGATCCCAGTTCCCATCGAAGTAAGTCCTCCACTCGAGGTAGAGGACACGGGCATAGGAGTTCCACCGTAGATCCAACTGTAATGGACGTCAATCCATCTTCCCCCCAGGTACCTCATATCCCAATTCACCCAGGAGCTATAATGGCTAGTTACATACTAGGTCTTTCAGGACAAATGCCTTCCTTATTTGGGGCTTTTCATCATCAGACCTCATACATTCCCAACCAGAGTACCTTGTACGGCCAATTTGCCTACAACATTCCTCCAAACCCCACTTTTGTCAACACTGTGCAGCCTACTCCCGAACACATTGACCTTAACACAAACCAGTCACAAGAAAACATTGCAACTGGAGAAAGTGAAGCACAATCTAGTCATGGGAGCACTTGAGCAAAAACTTTGGATTGAGCCAGATGGTAACAGAAAGTCTTCAATTGTTATATGTTGTGAACTTCAAATATTTTGCAGCACAACTAATCAATTTGATGTGTTATGTTCAATTAGGTTTCTTCCTAATGATGGTGCTATTAGTAGGATTTCTCTCATATTTCAAAGTAAATATGACGAAGCTTGACCTACTTGGGGTAAAGTGCCCAAATCAGTACGGGATTTGTGGTTTAGAGAGTTCAAGGTAGCTAAAGTGACTGTATATTAACAGGTTATGTGAACATGATAAATTACTATTGTATTATTTGATGTGTTTATTGTTTTCATAATTACAGACGGGGTTTACTTGGAATCCGGTCCATGAGGACCGTATAAGAAAAAATTTCAAAAATCGAGACAATGCATGCTTGAGAGACTTCCTTGGCAGAGCAAGAAAGCACAACAAGAAGCTTGTTTGGCTCGGTAATGCTCAATGGGAGGGATTCTAACAATACTGGGCGAACGAAGGTTACAAAAAATTGCGTGAAATAGCCCAGAAGAACCGATTGGTACTCCAAAAAGTGGTGGCCCATCTCTCCACACCTGTGGCTCGATCCCTATGCATGAACATAGGAGGCATCTGGTAAATGACTTTGCTAACTTCAGCCCACTTTGAATGTGGTTTAGCTTATGTTTGACATAATTCTGTTTGGCACGTACAGAGAGGGAACAACTTGGGATGGAGCCCACAATTGTTGAATTATTCAGCCGCACTCACAAACTCCATGGCAAAGAAGACGGCTCTTGGGTTGACAAGAAATCACAATAAACATATGTAAGCTACAAGCTATTCTCAATCTTTATTGGCAGTTCAACGTGGACTTGTATACTTTACTTTCATTAACTGTAACATATATGATTTTTCGCATATGTTGTGATATTGTAGGAATCCTTTGAACGTGAATTTTGTCAAGGGACTGGGGATGGCACTTCTCAAGATCCAAACCAGACACTTCCAAACCCAAATGAGTTGTGAGTGAAGACGTACAAGAACAAAAAGGGCTGTATTTATGGTATTAGTGATGAGACTGTCAACATTAGGGAATCCGATTACTTCAGTCCCACTCGAAGAGCCAGTACAATTTTCATATTAAAGTTTAAATGAACATGGTTATACGATAAGTTTACTTAATTGTAATACTAATGCATACTTCACATAAATGGCTATCAGCAGGTACCGGTAATATGCCATTGCAACAAGAGCTGAATGACTTAAGGGGTGTAGTAACCAAATTGGGGGGTGAGCTAACTTCACAAGCTGAAAGTTACCAGTAGCTTGTGGAGAAATTACTGGAGGAATCCAACAAAATGCTCACCCAAAGCAATTAACAATTGAGCCAACAAATGATGAGCATAGATCACCGCTTGCAAGCTTTCTTCCAAATGCGACAAGTTTCTGGCTTGGGATCTCAGTCACCAGTTACTCATCATTCATAATATAATGAAGATGAGGATGAGGAGGAGGATGAGGATGAGGAAGATGATGATCCTCACCCACCTTGGTGATTGAGTTGGTTGCAGTTTTCCCCCAGTTGGTGATTCGCTTGCTTAGTTCTTCATGGTGTACACTTCTTACTGTTTGCTTCTCCTTCTTGGTGTTTATTTCATTCCCCTTCCCCTGGTGCTTGCTTCTCCCTTTTCTGCAAACTTAACTTCACTTTCAATAACTAGCAACTTGTGGTTTGTTTGAATTTATGGTTTGTGATATGGATAAACTTTGTTTGGGACTTGTGGTTTATGAATTGAAAACAATTGGTTTGAAGTGTTGCTTTGTATGTGATATTCCACTTATTTGTAGCTTGGAAATTGTTGAGAATGATTCGAATGAAATCATACTCGAAGCCATTGGATGTTGATAGAGTGAATACTCCTTATAAATTTCTTGCAGGGATTGAAATGTATGTATTAAGGGATACGACCAAAAAGAAGAGTTGTTATTTAAAAAAAATTAGAAATCTAGTGACGGAATGGCGACGGAATAAGAGATTTTCTTTTTTTTTTTTTCAAAGTAGAATGGAGTGACGGAACAGCAGTCCGTCCCCATTAGTGACGGAATTTCCGTCGCAATATCCATCGCTAATGGCGACGGGATTTGAATCCGTCGCTGACTTCCCCGCCATTTCATCCCCTGCCAAAAATTGGTTTGTCGCAGTGGCCGTCGTTGTCGCCAGGTACTCAGCGACGAGTGAAAATCCAACAACCCTTTTCTGTCGCCAATTCCGTCGCTGAATTTAAAATTCCGTCGCTAATTTGCCTTGTTCCATCGCTGACTCTGTCTTTATTTGAACTTTTTTTGTCGTGCAAACCCAAATGGTGGAACTAGCGTTAACTTCACGTTATGGACATGATGGAGTGGGCTTTTGGATCATATGAGCTACTAGGCGGGACAAGACAACTTAAGTTCACACTTGATCAGATTTTCTCGCTAACGTATCTTTCTTATTCCCTTTCCAAGCTCATCCACCAATATTTCATGAAATCATTGTTCGCTGCACAAACACATAGCCCAAAAATAATCTTGAATTCAATAAAAATGAAGCATTGTAGATAACTTAGGATATAATAATTTCACAACACCTCTTCAAGGAGTTAAGCATTTAACTAACAAATATTTAACTCGAGCACTATGTGAGAGACTTTGGGATACAACCAACACTTTTCATTTTCAATTTAGGGGATTGACTATTACACCCTGTGCTATCTGATCTTGGCCTTCCTAGATGGCTACTAATTTATCAAGAATTTTTTTCCAAAATCGTGGCCTCTTAGACAAGATTTTCAGTCCAATCATGAATTAAATAAAGTAGAAGAATGGTTTCCATTATGTCATCCTTTTTAAGGTGTTTAGAACTCCATAATTGAGGGCTTGACACTCTAACGAGCAATTTGCTCGTAAATTTTTCAATCTTGGGGATGTCAGATGACTCAAACTACATTTTCGTAATTGATTGTGGGTGCGGTCGAGAACCATCTCTGATAAGCACTAGAGCTAGCAATGATTAGTGGCTGAGCTCAGCAAGGAAGTCGGACCAAGCTTTTCAAGCATTGAAGTTGAGATGTGAGAGAGGGGGAATGAGAGGTGTATGGTTGGAGCATTTTTTGATTGAGTTTGGGCAATAAGTTTTGGACTTTGATATTTAGACTATAGACTAGACTAGGACCAAATGAAGAGCGATTAAGGACAAAGTGCCGGATCGAGGGCCAGACCGAATAATGCACAACACCATCACAAAATTAGATCTAACTTGATGGAGGAATCTTTCTTAGGAGATAGTTTCCAAATTGGAAGCTCATAAATTGTAAATATCCCTATATGTTTGGGGAAGTGTTGGTCGCACAATAAAATTTTAAATTCTTACAAAAAGAAAAAAATGATTCTAAATCTTTCAATGTGAAATTGATGTACTTCATGAGAAGGATTCATTTTAGCTAATGAGAAATTGATGCATTTCATGAAAATAATTCATTTTAACTATACAACTATGTTATTTACTTAAACTTCGAGTAAGCTTGATTTTCATATATTTGAAGTTAGACCAAAATTGATTCTATGATTTCAATTTTGATTCCTAAAAACATGCTCTTTTCTAGAATTGGGCATTGCTTAGGATATATTTCCGCTATATGTCCCTAAAATTGGAGTCTAAAATCATGATACTTTGAATCACTTATATAATTTACTGCTTTTGCCAAACCTTGTCACTACATAGATTATAATACTATGTAGTTGGTATGCAAGGGAAACCCTCGCTCCCATCAACTTTTATTCCTTAGTAGCAATTTCAAACCTAACTTTGGTTCCACAAAGACACAAACTCTCTTGTCTTCTTTACTTACTATTTCAAGTCTTCAGTCACTAATCTCATTTCTTTATCACCTCCATCCCCAATCTTTCTAGCTCTCTCCTATTTCCTCTTGTTTGGCCCTCACTGCTTGGGTTACTGCAAATTGTAATCAATTTGATATGATGAAAACAAAATGAAGTAATGCATTTGCATTTCTTCTTATTTGGCGTTCATGCCTAATATAAGTCTTCTGAAACATTTCGATTATTTAAGCTGAAATTTCCTGAAGATCCTAGAAATTGTTAGTACAAACATCAATTTTACAAAATCAACTCCCCATAATTACATTACATGTGATGAAAATCATATTATAATCTTTGGCCTACCTAGAAAGTTAGGTCAAAAGACATAAGTCCCATTTTTTCCTTTCTTTTTAATCCCCAAAACCCCCCATTTCTAGCCATCCCCACAACCAAAACGATTATGTCTCTACGTGTACCTAGTAGCTATTAAGGCAGGCTAGGGACTCCTAGTTCCAAAGGTGTGCAAAATTGGTTATTGGATTTCCAATTCCCAAAAAGACTAAGTCGTATCCAATTTGTGTGTTCTAGTTGAACGGTTTATTGGTTAATTAAATTTTTGGTTTGACCAAATTTTGATCCATAACCAAATTGAATGACTCAATTAATTGACTTTTAGGTTCAATTATAAAGTTAACTGTTGATAAATTATCCCTCCTAGATCATTTGATAATCCATACCCAAATTATATAATCAAATGCACAATCACCAAGCAAAAATAATTTTATCTAAAATATAAGTATGCAACGCATTAAATCAACATGTAATCATTAGATAGAACGAATGCTAATAGAGTAAATGTGGAGCATTTCCTAGAAACGAAAGCCACACTAGTTTTCAAGCACTCTCGTATCTAACCTCTAGCCATATCTTGCAACATTGTCAAGAAAGAGAGAAAACTGTATAGAATAGTAGAGTTGCCAGAGGATTCGAGCTTGCCATCACCAGGAAGGAAGTTTTCTTCGTGTAGAGTAGCTAACGACCAACAATAGAGGCTCATTGCTCATAGCACCAATGAGCCGACATGACTAATGAGCAAGAGTGTGTGTGTGTGCAAGAGAAAGAGCATGTGTGAGAGAGAGAGAGAGAGAGAGAGAGAGAGAGAGAGAGAAAACTCAGATGGGAGAAGGCGTAGGGTTAGATCGAGTGTTGAGATTTGAGAGAATGGGCGAGGGGGCTGTGGGTTGGCAGGCTAGGAAGTGGGAAACTGGGAGCTAGAGTATGTGTGTGTGTGTGTATATATATATATATATATAGGAGAATAAATTTTTATAGTCATAGATAGGGTTTCCTTTACTTAAAAACAAAAAAACAAAATCTAACCTACTTTTTTTTTAAATGCCTCAATCGAAACCAACTATTATTCGAAATCTTGTTTGGTTTGGTCAAGCGAACCTACCATTTTAGGAAAATCACTTTATGTATCTTTCAGTTTTTTAATTTTTTGATTCAGTGTTTCAATTTTGACTGTTTCATAGACACCCATTAAGAAAACCATACACCTTTGTGGCGCACACACAGACTAGAAGCTGTAAAGTGATTGTTTATCCCTTATGTTAACCCATTTTCACTTGCCCTTGTCTATTGCTCTCCCAAACACCCCCCCCCCAAAAAAAAAAAAAAAATTCCCGGGCCAACTTGGCCTTTTGCTGTGGCATCTACTTAAACAAAGTCCGGAATCTCCAAGCCCTGAAACCCATCCCTCTCTGGCTGTTCGAAAATCTGAGAGAGTAGAGTGAGGAAACAGAGAAATCGACAGTAGCGAGGATGTTCTTGAGAAGGTTTGCGCGGCCATTGATGGCGAAGGTGAAGGAGACAACAGGGATCGTTGGGTTAGATGTGGTGCCAAATGCGAGGGAAGTGTTGATCTCCCTCTACACCAAAACCCTCAAAGAGATCCAAGCTGTTCCTGAAGACGAGGGCTATCGCAAGGCCGTCGAGAGCTTCACTCGCCATCGCCTCAAGGTCTGCCAAGAGGAGGAGGATTGGGAGACCATTGAGAAGCGTCTTGGTTGTGGTCAGGTTGAGGAGCTCATTGAAGAAGCCAGGGATGAACTCAAGCTCATTTCCCACATGATTGGTTTGTTTCTACTCTCTTAATTGATCTTTTAATTTGCAATTTCTTAGTGTTGGTGGAAACTATGCTTTTGGGTTGCAATTTTGTGGTCAATGGAAATGAATTTTGGCGATACATTTCTGGTTGGCAATTACATGACGTCTTCGTGATCCTGAATTGTTGGTCCGATCATAGAAGCGTGTAATTTTTCTGGGTTTTGGAGAATGAGTTGTTTGGTGATTTGGGTGTTCGTGGCTAGTGTAGTAGGAATGAGGGTGTCATGTTAAGGGCTCTAGATTATGTTCCCTTTTGTTGAAAAATTAGAATGCTGAAAAGAAGGGTGACGAAAGCATCTTATAGAAATCTAGGAAATTTATACAGAAAAAAGTGAGAATGGATGGATTAATGTTGATGAATATATCTGGTTGTGAAACTACATAAATGGTGGAATTGATGTCAAAGTTGATCCTTCTTGCTTTCATTTTTTCCGTGTAGTTGCTAATCTGTCTGTGGGACCGTCTAATTTTCCAATTCTAACTTCTATGAATGAGACAGACCTATGTTGGATATTGTGTTGGAATTTAGCTGGGTGGCTTTCTGTTTCCCATTCTCCTTCCCCGAACATATGAGTCGGAATATGTCTAATAACATATGGAAGAAGGAAATTAATGAAATACTGTGGCCTGGTTTTTCTGCTTCTCTGTTCAAATGTTATTAGGTTTGGGAAGCATTGTTTACTTATGTCATCAAATGTAGCACAATTCGAGACGGGCAACACAATTGTCCTGAAATCCAGTGCCACGTTAGTCTAGAATTAATACTTTGTCTTTACTGGATGAACTATTATTATTTGTGATGGAGAAACCTGTTCACATTGCTGGTCTGGGGCTTTAGTCTCTGGATTACAAAGCGGACAAGAACCATGTGATTTGATGATTTGCTTGCTGTTCGGCCTTCAGTTCCTGTATTTGGTTGATAATTTTTACTCTTACTATTAGTTAGCCTTGATCAGCAAGTCTGTTGACACTTTATTTACTTTGATTTTTCGTTCTTGTGCTGTGCTTTTATAAACTGCATTGGGAGAATTAGACTTTCATGAGGGCTTCTTTTATATTTAATTTGTGTAGCTAGATTATCAGAAGTCTGTTCAAGTAGCCTGTATGTAATTTTGGGTTAAGGTTGCATAAATTTGACTCATGAGAGGTTGCGTAAATTGGTGGAGTGTGAGGTTTTTGCTTTTGAATCTTTGAATTGTCAAGTCACTGCTATAAAACCAGAACTTGAAGAATATAGTGAAGATATCCTCTTCTCTTTGAAGTGCTCAACCCATGCTATAATTTGTTATCATTTACAGTAGTAATTCTGTTCAAAGCTACAATGCAGTAAGGCAGAGAATATATTTTGAGGTTGGGGCCCATAATAAGTTGATATAACCTGACAAGATTCCTGTTGTCTTGTTGGCAGGATTTTTTAGTAGGCCAAATACGGACCTAATAGAATAAGAAAAAGAGGGTTTGAGCATGGATGGCAATCAACAGATCTATGCTGCAAATGCCCTTGCTGTTGGTTAACAAGCATTGAAACATCCACCTCTAAAAATAAAAGTATGTGGGTTGGGAGTTGAGACAAATAAGTGAATATTCTTTTCTAACATTTGTTGAAAACCTGTGTCTTATCTTATTGGGTTTTAATTTGTGGCTATATTCTTCTTTGGGCTTTAGGTTCTCTTTCCTTTACCCTCTGTGCTTAATTTTATTCTCTGTGCATCAAAATTTCATTTCATGCATCTGCTAAACAGTCTCAGTGGAAGAATTAATCAGTGGCCCTTTGGTCTATTCAACTTCTTTCTCTTCTTCTTCCCTTATCAAAAAATTTCTTTCATTGTTCCAGAGTGAACATCCTCAAAGTTCTTAGTTCTAGCACCATTTTCTCCTTTTCGTTGGCTGCTCAACTTTGCTGCTTAACCTTGTGTTATGTTATTTGAGTTCATTGTGAACATGTTCCATGTTGAGCTAATTGACACGGTTCTTGAAAGTTCTATTGACTGGATTGTTCCCTAAACTTTTATTGACTGGGTATTCGGAGTAAAAAGGAAGATTTGAGAAACAATCTTGGTCAAAGTTGCTTATAGGACAGGGACCAACGATCTGATGCCTCATGCGTAGACTATAATAACGTTTGATTTGCTGGTTATAAGCTAAGATTAACCAGTGGAAAAGTGAGCCCATATTTATGCTAAGATTGCATTGGCCTTAGGTTGAAGTGACTTGTTAGTCACTCTTAATGGGACTGTTCACACACTCATAAGGGGATCACTGGACTCTTAGGTTGCAAACAAAGGAAGGTTATTCATGACTGGGGAGAGAAGATTCACATGCTGTACTTTTGGAGACTGTGCAATGAGCACACACTGGAGTACTGGACTACTGGACTTGATGATCTGAGTTCCTCCAAATCACTGATCAACAAGCAAAACAAGCCAAAGAGAGCTAGAAGCCTCAGATTCGGAATAAGCTAGAGAAAGTGAGGATTTCTTGGTCATCCAAGTACTGATTTTTGGTTGTCTTTTCTTTGTCCTGATGAACTTGCTCCATTTGGTCTTACAACTCAATGCCTGATGTAGCTTCCTCTTTTCAGCCATCTCCTCTTTGTCCATATGAGACTGAGTTGGTCTTATTGCAAAGGCTCACTTTTGATATTTCTATGTGGCACTCTTTTGGATTCTAAGCTATTGTTGCATGCGCCCTAACTTGACAGGAAAAAAGCTGATGATGTCACTCAATTTTTCAAGTGACCATGTTAAGTTCTATGAATATTTTCCTACAAATGGCAAGCATTTACATATTTTGCACATTGCCTCTATTTTTACTGGTTTTCATGCCAAAGCACTGAAGTTCTATCAAGAATACTTAGGACTTGCCATGCCAATGGTAGCGTGCAATTTTACATCCTATCGACCTCAGGGGTCTCTGTGTGAATAACTTGAGAAGTAGGTGACCCTGCATTAAGGCAAATGATGGACGTACCTCATGAAGTATCTAGAAACAAATAAATGTTAATCGATAGTAATATAGATCTTCACGCCTCACAGCACCCAACTCTGCTGCTGTAGTTCTTGGGGATTGCATTCAAGTGTACAAGCAGCTGAGGTCCTGTATTACTGTAATATGCTGCTAATTTGTGTACCTCGCATGTGCTGGTCTCCAGCCTTCACTTGAAACTTTGATTTAGGTTGTTTTAGTCTTTTGCAGTAACTGCTAAAGACTTGACCCCCTCATGAGTTGCAGGTTCTATCTTATGTGATGTGCTGCTTGTTTAACTGTGACGTGCTGAGGTCTGATATGCTATTCTATGCTGCCTGTTTAACTGTGCACCTGATGTTCCAGCCCGCTGATTATGCAAACAGTGTTTTTCTCTTGTTTTAGACTGATTGCTGCAACTGCTGATTGGAGAGCTAAATCTGGCATAGTTAATACCAGGACTGGGTTCGTTTTAAATCGTAGTTAATTTTAAACCAATTCAATTTCATTGTAACTGCATGGTTGAAAATTAGAGCGAATATGATAGCCAAAACATTGCTCTGGACATCTGTGTTATGCTGATCTTGTTGGTGACATACTTGACTTCCACATTTGGCATTCTTTGACGTGCCCGTTGGCTGGACCAGTCTAATTGTGCCTGTTGTCAAGTCTATGAGTTGATATCAGGGATAAAGAAAATGGGAGATATGCTGAACCATTCTCCACTTCTCAAGTCGTCGTCTTTGTTCTCTTTTCTTCATTCTAATTTAGAGTGTAGCCCTTGAAACAAATACCCAAGCGCTATTTTGTTTTTGGTGTGCCCCCTCTAGGAAAAAAACCTCCTTCCTCTCCCGATCTTTGGTCCAGTTCCGTGAGTTGTCCCCTCGCCATTCCCATGCCAATGCCTCACCTATTCCCTTAGGCTGTTTCTATTGGGCATTTACAGCATGGCAGAAGCCCCTGGCACCATCTCAAATCTTTTTTCTCTCTTTTCGCTCCCTTACTGTCTTCTCTTATCCTACCTTGGCTGTTCCTGCTCCTTGTAAGTCCTTTCTCCCTTTCAGCCTGTAGCTGACTGGCTTGCTCAGCCCATCCCATTGGGTTTCAGTGTTAGTGCATGAAGCACTTCCTTGCTGTCCACACTCTTGTTTTCTCCGTCCTTCTTTCTTCCTTTTCCCAATGCATCTCCTTCGGCACTTGTTGAAGCCCCACCTCCAAAAGCGTTCTTGGTGCCCCTTCTCCATCACTGTTCTCACTTCTTTTGTTTCCTATGTCTTTGTATCCTCAGCGAGGGTCATGGACCTCATGGTCACTGTTGATGGCCCAGCCACAACCTAGTAATATGCTTGAGAAGTTCTGGCCTTCCAGATCTCTCACGCCCGCTCCATCTTTCTTGTTCTCGTCTTGGCTTACTGATCCCTCTCCTCTACCTAATTTATGGCTTCATTACCCCCTCTCCCCTCTTTAACTGCAGGCTTCGATAGAAAATATGCTACTGAAACAGTTCTAGTTGCTGCTTATGTTAGATTTTGCATTGACCCCAGTGCTGTGGAAACAGGCTGGTTGCACTGGTTGACTACTTCAATGGGAGGGGGGGGGGGGAAGCTGTTTGATGGTTATTTCCAAAGAACAATTATATAAATGACTGCTGTTACACTTAGGGTTTTTCTTCTGTCATGTGTAAAATGTTGGTGCAAAGGATGCTGGTGGATGATATTCAATAAACGGCAATTGAGAGCTGAGACATATTTTGCAAGGTAAAGTGTAAATACAAAAGGCCACCATGATATAGGTAGCTGGCTGGCTCTTACATTGGGTCCTTTCTGTTTTGATTAGCAAGCTGAGAAATGGTCGTGTATGGTTTGCTTGTGGTAAAGTGATGGATTGGAGGTATACATGTTCTGGAGACCTGCTTTGCATTTTTTAAGCTTCTAGATGGAAGACTTTTCATAATCAAAGTAGAATGAAGCCCCGGTGCAACATTTGGGAAACTGTTCTTAACAGTACCCTAGGTAGAGTATCTTCACACAGCACACAAAAAACCCCATCTGGCACATAATTGTAAACTTGATGATTGGAAGAATGCCCACAATTGGCTGATTGCTGAGCCGCTTTGTTTCCTTCTTGAAATATATGCTTAGAAAGGACCTTTGGATCAGTTTGCAAATAGCTCAAGAATCATTTAAAACAATCTCAGATGGATGGGAGAGATGGGTGTTATTGGCAACTCATTCCTATCTGTTGTTTTGCAGAGTGGAAACCGTGGGGTGTTCCAGATGACTACGAATGTGAGGTTATTGAGAATGATGCTCCAGTCCCGAAGCATGTACCGATACATCGGCCAGGCCCACTCCCAGAGGAGTTCTACAAAACCATGGAGGCTATTGGTTCAAAGGAGGGACCCTCTATCACAGCTGGTGGCTCAAAGTCAAAGGAGTAGGATGCCCGGTAAGCCTTTTGTTTGCTTTTAAGTTTGTGGCATATTTTGCAGCTTGGTATGGAGGCTAGATCCATATCTCCCATCTGCTTTTGGTCTTCTCAGTTTATTGGATGATATCTTACTGGATTCTGAAGGACAATTTGTTTTAATAATGTAGCAGTTCAATTTGAATGATGTAGTTTTATTTTGAGAGGTTTCTGTAATTCTCTTTCCCTCTGCTGTTTCTATCAATCAAATCAGGCAAAAACAATTTATTTGTTGCTTTTTGCAACCTGAATTTATGGTTAATTACTCGTTTTTCTTTTCTTCTTCATCCTTTGATAATTTGCCATTAGTGACTGTAAATTCTCTCCTAATTACCAAATGTAGAGGTTGAACCGCGAGAATCAAGCTAAACAGAGGCTTTTATTTAGTTCTGTCATCAGAGTCTGATTTTAGAGCTTGCCTGGTTCTGAAATAAAATGAATTTATGTCCTTGGACTTTCAAGTGTTATTTGATTTATTTGATAAGTTGTACTTGTACCTGAATCTTTGCATCACCTAGTGACTAGTACTATGGGATGATAGATGATCAGCAAGAATGCGAAGGACAAGATCGTATCATGGGATGATACTTGATAAGAAAGAAGGTGAAACCTGCGCGATACACAGAACAATCACAACATTGAACAGCAAACACTGGACAAAATAACCTAAAACTAAAGAAATATTGCCTGGTTGAAGCGTTCTCGAGCACGGCTTTTGCGACCATGTGTTCTTGAAAAAGTGACATTAAAAACTCCTAAAATTTTAGTTTGCAAACTGATGTATCTCTCGAGGGTTAAAACTCAAACTCAATTTAAGAGTGAAAGCTTAAAACCAAGAGAGAATACAATCAATGAAAAACCAAGGAAAGTGGCATGTTAGAGGCTGGTTGTGAGGCAGCAACAACGTGAGATAGGGGATGGGATTTAGAATCTAGGGAGTCTAAATGATTAAGGGAAAGGAATTTGAGGTATGTATGAAGGATTGACAGAAATCAAAGCTAGAATTCACTAAGGTCACGGTTTAAGCAAATGAATTCAGTTTGCTTCCCTTGAACCCTTGTAGAAGAAGAATGAAAATGATAGAGGTAAACTCAATGTTTGGATGCAGAATCACCACCAAACGTGAGCTTAGGGTCCCTAAATTTGGATTAAGATACAGAAACACCACTTAATCAAAGATTGGGACTTACTTGAACACCACCTTAATCGACCAAATTAAGGATAAGCAAGTGAAGTAATTGAGAATTCGAAAGCAAAAGCTCTCAAAGGTGTAATCTGATTTCAAGCATAATGAACTAGCAAAAGCCGTGCATTTTCCTTTTGATACAAGCCTAGCTAGCACCCTTTCAAGCAAGCATACACCTAACCTTACCCTCCTAGGGAGGAAATGTATTAATTTATTCTAATCTCCACGGTTAAGACTAATTGTGTACAAACTATGCTTAAGCTTAATCTAATTACATTCTTAACTTTAGGAAAGCAAAACAAATGATGTTTACGACTTAATTAGATCATGCTTAAGCTTAATTATGCTGCTAACAATGCTGAGTGCACATGGTTCAGCCGAAAAATAACTCTCCCTTTACGGCTGGCCAATCACGTTCAAGAGACAAGACTCCTTTGCAGCAAGCATGCTATTGGTTGCTCTTCTCAAGGTGCTCAGCTGATCATTGGCCTTCTAGACTCTTTGGAATGTGTGCCAATCTGGATTGAAGGAAGCAAACCTACGGGAAGAGGAAAATTGAAACCGTGCAGCTGAACCGGGTGCACGGGCAGAATTGAGCCGATTTTGCAGTCAATTTTCTCCTTAGCAAAAGTGTGCATGATTTGATTTTCAGGCCATAGGGGGAAACCTTAGGATGTGTACAAACCCCTCCAACAAAGAAATCAAGGTTAAACCACGTTTAAGTAGGTTAATCCTACTAAAACATTTAACCGTGCAGTTTAGGTGCAAAACTGGCCGGTTTGACAAAACTCCTTGATCTCCTATCCTCTTGTGTGCATGATTGGAAATTAACACTTAGACCTGAAAGTAGACATCATGAGGATTCCTAAAATGCAAAAATTCAAGACTTAAGCCACAATGTAGCTTAAGTAATTAGATGAACAAAATCGGGTAATTTCTGGTCCTTTAACCCGGGTGCTTGCTTTAGGCTCTCTTCAACAATGTGAGCCAATGCTTGGACTTTGGAGCTTGCAGTGGACCTTGTTGGACTTGCTGGACCTTCTTCCTTGTCTTTGGTGTGGGGACTCCATCACAAACGTAAAAATCTAAAGCCACGAGTACAGAGATGGGAAATCATACAGAAAACCCCCTTTTATGGGCAAATACTTGATAAGAAACCACCACAAGTTCTTATTGATGATCCAAATATTTATCTTCGGTTCTGCATTCAAGTTAAGATAAATCATATATTCAGGCCATGCTTTCAAGAGATGGAAATCATACGGAGAGTGGTTGTTTAAATCATAGTTCTTACATTTCTTTTTTTCTTTGTTTTAACTTCATACAAAATCAAGCCCTAGGATAAAGAGCATCTAATTCCTTCCTTTACAAACTAGATGAGATGAAAAAAGTGAGAAAGACTCTTGGAGTATGAAAGTGGGTATTATCCCACATTGATAAAAATGAAAGAATATGAAAGTTGGTATTGTCCCACATTGGTAAAATTAAAGGGTCTGAGTATCTATATAAGTTTGTGAGTTACTCCTCCCATAGCCAATTGGTTTTGGGTTGGAATCTCATTTGAGCTTATATGCATGACTCTTTGTTAATGACCCAATTGATATAAAAAAATTTAACATGGCATCAGAGCGGGTTGCTCGATTTTAATTTGCCACCGTCCCCGGTTGATTAAAATTGTGTGCAGGTGTTAGACTTGTTGGTAACCCACACGTGAGGGGGCGTGTTAGAGTATGAAAGTGGGTGTTGTCCTACATTAATAAAAATGAAAGAACATGAAAGTGAGTGTTGTCCTACATTGGTAAAATTAAAGGGTTTGAGCATCTACATAAGCTTGTGAGTTACTCCTCTTATTGCCAATTGGTTTTAGGTTGGAACCTCATTTGAGGTTGTATACATAATTTGTTTACTAAAGCCCAATTGAAAAGACGAGGAAGAGGGAAACCAAGCGCACGTGAATGGGCGAAAAGATGAAGAAATAAGAGGAGACCGTTTGGTTCAAAAAGTTAAAATAGAAATGGAATCAGGAATGAAACTAAGAGGCATGGAAATGATTTCTGATTCCTAACATTATCTGGTTCAATCCATGAAATAAGAAAATTTGATTGGAAAGGTATGAGGTTTATAAAAATCGGAAGCAGGGGGATGTTTACTCAAACCCATACCTACAAGTTTGAATGATTTTTCATAAGTGTGATTTCAATTTTATTTATTTTTCTTAACAGAACTAAATATCAAGTGTGAATCAATGATTCTGTTCCCGTACCAACATCCCAAAAAAAAGTATGAACCACAATGATCCATAAATGTATCAGTTTCCAAACTAATGAAATAAGCCATCTATAGAAACAAAGCGCACAAAAAACATATGCGTGAATCACGCACTCTCTAAGGAGTAAATCTAGCGAGTTCATGACTATTTGTATCACAAGTTATCCAGCTATACCCATTTCACCACTATGTTTTTTTTTTTTTTTTTGGGTTTGGCACCTACCATGTCGCTGTCTTCTTATTTTAGACCCCAAAATACCACTAGGCATCATGAAAACCTTCAATAGCCGGTAAAGAACATTTGTTTGTAGTTTTTTTAATACTTTGCTTTGAATTCCCATCCCATTTCCATCCTTTTTAATTCCAAACCAAACACCTCTCCCCCTTTTTGTTCCCTGCTACTACCCTCTTCCTTCGATGTTTCCCTTCCCTGCAACTTTCCTCCCCCTTCCTCTCCATGCTAGTTCGATCTTTCCTCTTCTACTCCTATCCATCCATCTCATCTCCATGCCTAGTTGTTAATCACCAAAGAGAACTTAGTGTGGTTTTTTTAAATTACTTGAAATTGATAGTTGAACATGGCATGAAAAAAAGAATAAAAACAAAAAAGAAAATAAAAAAGAACACCAGCAAAGAAAACATCCCCAACCTCCCCTCCAAAAAAAATGCCCCTCTTCAATTCATAAGGTCACGTTCTTCCGCCATTTCTTTGCTGTTACCCTTCTCCATCACCTAAATCTCCCCACCAAAAGAGATTTTTAAAGAGTAAGAAATGAGTCAAGGTTCTTCATTTGGTTATTGGCAGAGCTTCATGATTGAAAACAAATAAATCTAATTGAATCACATTGCAAAGCTCCTTGAAGGTTCAGTAACACCAAAAAAATGTCCAAGCTCACATAATTATCTTAACTTGACCTTGCTGCTGCCCCTACTCTGGTGTAGGGAGGCGCAGTGGGGACGATTTTGGGAAGACATCTCTCTGATCGTTGGAATGGAGAGAATGAAAAGTGCATTGAGCTTTTCATTTTTCTATTCATTTCCTTTCTATTTTGTTTCCATCAATTTTTTTAAAAAAAGCACCAGTTAACCAGTTACATGGGTTCTCTAGGTTGTAAAGTGGTTCTAATCGCAAATTATAAAGATTGAATTTTTTATGGATTCAATTGAATGAATTATGCTACAATCTCTATGAATACAAAATCCTCTAATTTTTTCTCTTTTAAGGATGGATTTTCCAACCCTTGAATCTAGGGGATATGGGCCTATTTATAGGTGAGCCTCTGCCTTGAAAGTCATAATAGGCCTTGACTTGGGTTTTGGGCCTGAGCCTTTCAATTGGGTCTCACCCTAGATTACTTTGACTTTCATTTGCTTTGACTTTGACTTTGACTTTGACTTTGACTTGGGAGTCTCCTGTGCTTGGGCCGAGCATTGACTTGGAAGTCTCCTCGAGCTTTGATCGGACATTGACTTGAGAGTCATTTGACGTTTGACTTGTAAGTCAATGTAGGTCTTGACCTTTGACTTTGACCTTTGACTTTGTTTCGACCGCACCTTGACTTGGACGTCGTTTAGGCTTTAGGTAGTGACTTGACTTGGTAATCATCTTGAGTCTCGATTTGGGCTTTGACTTGAATTTTGACTGAATCTAGACTTAGAAGTCATTTGGGCTTCATTTTGGACTTGACTTATGAATCTTTGGACCTGACTTGTAAGTCTTTTGGGCCTGATTAAATTAATTAAAAGGGTTGACCTAATTAATTAATTTAATTTAATTTTGGTACGGCACGAATAATTTTTAGTACCTACAAATTGCCCCTTGAGACAAGGTCATGCACGAGACTTGTTGTTTGATTGTGGCCAACGTCGCGATTTTTTTTTTGAAACGCGCTATTTGGGTGCCGATTAACTTGACTCATCATGTTGTCAATTTATTGACTACTCCTCCTCCCTTCCTTTTTTTTCTTGGGATGGGTCGTACTATTGTTTTATACTGTATCAACCATAGTCGTGTATCCATAAAGTCGAACTTGATAAGCCGACTTAAAGGAGCCCATGGCCAGTTGACATTAAGGCCCACGTTTCTTAAAGCCTTAACTTGTACAATATTAACCAAGTTAGGCATGTTGATCCAAATCAAATAAGCCCAGCCCATCTTTTTCCTTCCTATTTCTCGTTGGGTGTGGGCCTGGACCAGTTCTCACTGCCAGCGGCCCAATCAGGAAGCTGACACAGTGGCTCTCTCTCTTTAAGTTTGGGCTGATCTAGCTTTACTTAAAAAGGCACGTGGGAAGCACGTGGCTGGGATTCCTTTTCCGTCTTTTCTTTCTGCTGGGCTTGTGCCCGAGTTCGTTCACATTTCTTTTCCTCTTTTTTCTTTTGTTCTATTTCCATGCGTGGGCGGGGCTGGGCTTCTCTGTATTGGAGCCCCTTTTTTTGTTTCACCAAGCCCTGCCCTTCATTTCATTAGAACACATGCTGGGGCATGTGACCTCTGCTACTGGTCCTCCTTCTTCTTCCCAGCCGAAACCCGAGGCTTCGAAACCTAGAACCAGAGCATCCACTGCCCAGCAACCCAGAGCCTGTTACCATCTTCGCTATTTGCTGCAACTAGTGGTCCATGGTCGGAATCACCTCTTGCATTTCACTTAGGAGGCGCACATAACTCTTCTTCCTCTTTGCTTTTTTCTCAGCTAAAACCCAGAAATCCCATTTTTGCTACTTTCTTTTTTTTTTTTCAAAAATTTTCTTGAAAGATCCACGCTTTGATGTTTGGCCTCGATTATTTGGATGCCTAACTTCTCAATCTTGAGGCTTCAATGTCAGCTTTGAGTAGTTGATGACAAGGTACCACCTTTGAAGGTTTTTTTTTTTTTTTTTAAAAAACAATATCAAATGCGTTGCTTTTACTTATGGAGCTTGCTCTTTTTCTCTCTGTTTCAACAGCTCCGACCACCTGTTTGATACGCGCAAGACCCCTGATCATTCATTCATCACCAGATCAGCCCGTGATGTTCGCTGCGCTTGCTTTTGGAGGTAAAAGTCTCCTCCTTCCTGGATCATATCTGTTGGGTAGATAACATGTGTATATCCAGAGCAAGTTCTGGACCTTGGGCTTTGTTTTTTTTTTTTGGGGTGCTGAAATATGGAAGGAAAATGGACATGGTGTTTGGAGAAAAGTGGTGTAATCTCTCTCTTTTTTTTTTCATGGTGTTTGGGAGCCTTTGTGGACATGTGTGTGAGGAGGCAAGGGAAGTGAGAAAGATCAAAGATTGGCCCTTGCTTTTCGTCCAACTTCTCTGGGTGAAATGAAGCATTTGATGTCTGCTCGCTAACTCATTTGCTTGCATGTTGATTCCATTGTTGTTCTTTAGTACTTTCTTGTGGTAACTTCACTGAAATATGAAAGTCAAGTCCTTTCTTTTTTTTTTTTTTTGGGTGAATTAAGTAGCTTGACTAAGGAGTAAAGAACTTTGTTCCCTTTTTTTTGTTACCAAGCTATATGTTAAAAAAAAGGGAATTTTCTTTATGCTCATCGAGTCATGGGGTTTTGATAATTTTTGAAGAGGTGATTTTTTTTTTTAAGGGGAGAATTTGGGTTTGACTTGATTTGAGGTTTTGATAATGGAGATGGAATTGACCTAGGTATGCTTCCCTTGCGAACTTGACTTCCATTGTGAAAGTATCCTCCTAGGTTTATTCCTCCTTTATGAATAAAGGCATTAGTTTTTATGACTAGGCCATTCATAAAAATGAAGAGTTCCCTAAATGCTTATTGGTGGTGTTGCAACATTGCGTCCATTTGTGGCTGCATTTCTTTCATCGCTGTGCTATTTTTTGGGTGCCAAAGGCCCCTATTTTTTTTGCAGAAGAACCACTTGCGACACATTTCGCCGTTAGGCCTTAGACCTAGAACGGATACCAATACGCATAAAAGTAGTATAAAGACTTAAAGATCCACTTGCGACACAGTTCGCCGCTGGGCCTTGGGCCTTGAACGGATACCGATACACTTGGGCCTTGAACGGATACGATACGCATGAAAGTGGTATGAAGACTCGATATACATGAAAGTGGTATGAAGACTTGAAGAACCACTTGCGACACCTTTCACCACTTGGCCTTGTGCCTTGAACGGATACCGATCTGCATGAAAGTGGTATGAAGACTTGAAGTATCACATTGTGACACGGCTCGCTGCTAGGCCTTGGACCTTGAAGGGATACCGATATGCGTAAAAGTGGTACGAGCAGCGAGGAGCAGCTGGGCGGCAGAGCTAATATTTTGACTGATTTTACTTCACCCTTCTCCCTTCTTTAGTATTTATTTTGTCTTAACGCCACTTTGTTTACTGCTTTTTTTCCTAAAAAAGAAACTAACTTTGTATTTTCTTATATTTTCAGGTGATTTATAATGGTGCATCTTAAGGAGTTTAAGTGCGACAGCAAGCTTTTTCTTTCCGTCGTGGATAAGGAAGACGACAATCCCCAGTCAGGGAGCTGCTTCCAAATCTACTGCTCTTTGAGGAGGCCGAGAGCCAATCAGGCGCCCGCTATAGAGCCATCATCCTTTCCTTCCAAGTTCTCCATCCGAGTGGAAAAGGGCACGGAAGATGGTTTAGTTGGGTACTTCCTGCAGAGCACATATCATGACAAGTCCAGCCTTCTCACTGAATTCCTATGCTCGGGTGCCGTATTATATTCGGGCAGTCCAGATGGGGCCCAAACTTGCTTTTTTATGGCGACTTTGGCTACATTCTCTTGTACTGGGAATGGACAGAGCATGTGCTCTCTTGTGTTGAGGCACACTTGTGGAGATGCGCTTTATACGAGGCAGTGTATGCCTCGCTCTATTCCTACAGCCGCGACATGCATGTTGTGCACGCTTTTTGTGAGAGTTGGTGTCTTACCACCAATACTCTTCATACGATACCTGGAGAAGTGTCTATCTCATTATGGGATTTATACAAGCTTGGCGGATTCCCAATCAGTGGCAAGATATATGATGAGACCATCCCTTGCCCCTAAGCCTTTGAGCATTGGGACAAGCAGAATCTGAGGACTATGCCATCTTCCTGCAAATTCCTGTTTGCTACTTTTAGATACGTGGAAAAGATGCCTATTTATGAGAAAGGCATCAATGCTAAGGCTTGGATTGATTTTTGGTGCAAGAAGAAGCTCATTCATAACCCGCCAACGCAGTGTCGCCCTTGTAGCTTGACTCCCATAAGGACGCAAAATCCAAGTGGTCAGATTCAACCCTAAGATCCTTGTTGGAGTCGTGATGAGGTAGAAGTCTTCAGAAGCTTGGGGTTTCCCAAAGAGAGGAGGGAAAGCACCTATCTTGCTGTGTACCTATCATGTTGGCTGTGTGTTTTTATGCTTCTTGAGATTGGGGAGAAGTTCATTCGCCCGGGCACCTTTGAAACTGCCAGCTTGATGGCGTCTGGTACCATGTTCAGTCTAGCACTCCTTGTGCTAGGCAGGATTTACCATGGCCTTAATGGGATTACTACGGCTGCGAATCCTTCTTATTCACGGTCATTCTTTTCCTGCCACTATCTCCATGGATGGCTTGCTCATTATTTCAAGACTCACCATATCTTGCAACCTCCCCCATCGGACCCTTTGATGTTGCGCTATTCCGGATCACATATGACGCGCAGTGACCTTGGGGATGCTTACAAGCTTATACATGAGGGCAGAGTATCTAACATGGGCTGTCTCATGCTGGGAAGAAACCAATCACAGACCCTTATCAACGATGGGAATTTGGATGTGGATAAGTCAGGCTACTTGATCTCTCTTCGAGATGGTTTCCTTCCTATTGATCAGGACGCAATCTTCTATGTTGAACCTTACAGCTCGCATCGGTTTAGCAGGCAGCTTGGGTTCTGCTAGGGGACCCGCGGAGTACTTTTCGAGGATCCTCGCACCTGGGAGGTGTCATATGAGAATGCCATTCTATATTAGAAACGACTCCTCTTCTTGGGGACTACGTCTTAGGGCATTCTTCCTTGTCGCTCCTTGGCATTGAGTCAACACATCTCCTCAGCTTACAAGATTTGGTGGCCCAAGGTGACCATTAGAGACCTTCGATCTAATGCTGCCGTCCTACAGAAGAGTATAGAAGTAAGTTCATCCAGGCAAGACAAGGATGCAGAGGCTAGCTCATCGAAGAAGGTCAAGGGGAAGAAAAGAAAGGATCCTGTAGCCGATTTAGATGCTGAGGGCCAGAAGTCTAGTGATGACGGTCATGGGTCCCTGAGAGTTCACCTCGCTGACAGAAAGCGAGGCCTGGTGCTGGACAGTGACAGCGAGCCAGAGTTTAAGGAGAACTTCAGACATAGGGGCGTAATAGATGCGAGACCGTGATCCCTAGGGATGCCAGAGTCAACCTTGGGGATGACTTTTTTGATGACGTCTAGAGCTGTTCGGGCGAGCCAGCTAATCTTGAGGACGTATGCACCCTTCCTTTGCCTTTTACTGTTATTTTCTTTTTCTTTGTTGCTTTGGTTTTGATCAGTACAAAATGATTCCATACTTACCTTGTTTCACCCCTCTTCTTTTTTTAATTCAGATTGGGGAGTTCGACCTAGCGCAGGAGGCTACACCCATTATCGATGAGTAGTTACTCAAGGATGTTAGCCGCGCTGTTAAATCTTCTGCCCCCAAGGTAACCCCGAGCATTGGCAAAGACATTGAAATTGTGAGGAGGCAAACATCCCCTCACAAGGTTAGGAGTTCAGCTTCTAGGGGAACAGAGGCCTTACGTGCATCAGCTACTCAGAATCATCATTCAGTTGATGGACCTAACTCTCTTGAGGTAGCCACTGGGGGATTACTTTCTACTGACGCTGATGTTGGCACTCCTGGGGGTTCAAAAGGGAGATTTTCCTTTGCAGCTACTCCCTCCACTACTTCTTTCTGTCCTGGACCAGGCTCTCAAAATATCTTCACTACCACCATTCGAGTGATGGGGTCCGAGTACTTGACCAGTTTGAAGAAGGCAAAATTTGATGAAGTAGAGGAAAAACTTTAAGGTGCCTCAATGACCTACAAGGGGATTGAGCGGCTTTGTGTGGACCCGACCCCTTTGAAGTAGACGGTGGAGGATTATGGGAGCGGCGTGTCAGCCTTTTTATCATTAAAGAAAGCAGCTTCTTCATACCGTTATCCAGATGATGTGGCAAAGGAAAAGGTACTGTGCACCGAGTTGGTCGATCTTGCGCGCTCACACCTTGCCACTATGCGCACAGATCTTAGTGTCGCGATAGAGAAACTCAAGGGGGTGGCGCAGAGGATTGTTGATTAGCTGAAGGGCGATGTCCAGGTCCAATCTTTCCTATTGAAGGCTACTGAGCAGGAAGTTGATGTGAGATCCAAAGCTTTTGATGACCTTGAGATGGTACCCACTCTTTCCCCTGATGATACAAGGAGTTGGAGAGGCATGAGCAGGTTATGCTAGCACTATAATCTTTGCTCAACCCCGACACTTGGATGGATACCGATTGATGTATCGCTCAGCTTGTTTTGTTCCTCTTTTTTTTTTTTTTTTTTTTTGTGACAAACACTTGTAATGGACTTTGTGTCCTCCTTTATATGAAATTTAATTACCCCCTACTGTCCCTCTTTTATTATGTTTGACTGAACTTGGTATTTTATTTACCAAGCTGCCTACGTGCTTATGAAAATATTGCAATTCTCAATAAGAGCAAGTCATCACATAGTTCAACAAAATGAATTATATATATTTGTTTTACCTTGCACAGTTTATACTCTTGCGGATCAGGAGTATTATAACGAATTTTTTTGTTTGAGTTTCTTTTTGCCGTTCATAATTTATACTCTTACGGGCTAGGAGTGTTACAATGGAATTTAAGTAGAAAGAACGAGCAGTTTAGGCTCTTACTCAGGAGCTGTACAATCTCCTATGTCAAGGATAATAGCGCTTCAAGGATTTGCCATTTATGGGTCCTACCCGAACCCCTTGTCCATCTACTATCTTGTAGGTGCCATTTGAGTAGACCTCACGGACAACATAAGGTCTTTCCCATTTTGGAATGAATTTGCTTCCTGTCTTCTGGGTTATGATGATTGGCCTTTTCAATGCAAGCACCTAATCCCCAACTTGGAACGAGCACGGATGAACCTTTTTGTTGAACACTCTTGCTAGACGAGCTTCGTAGCATTCTAGCTTCTGTCGTGCTTGAAGTCTCTTCTCATCAAGGGCCTCCAGCTCAGCTAAGCGAAGCTTGTGGTTTTCGTCTTCCGTTAAACCTTCCTATACGGTGATGCGCAGTGATGGGATTTGGAGCTCTGAAGGAAGTACAACTTCAACTCTATACAGCAGAGTAAAGGGGGTCGACTGTGTCAGCATCTTGTATGTGGTTTGGTATGCCCAAAGAGCCTCCCTTAGTCTATCGTGCCCATCTCTTTTAGACTTTGCGATAACTTTTTTGAGTAAGTTGCAAAGTGTTTTATTACAGGCTTCTGCCAGGCTGTTTGCAGGGACATGGTACATGGAAGACTTATGCTGGGTGAACTTAAACTTCTCACATAGGCTGGTCAACAGGTTGTTGACAAAGGGCTTACCATTATTAGTGATAATGTATCTCAACACACCATATCGATAGATAATGTGCGTCCTTGTGAAGTCGACTACATTTTCTTTTTTAACCTCTCTTAGTGGAATTGCTTTCGCCCATTTAGAGAAGTAATCAGTGGAAGCCAAGATATAGGAGTGGCCAGCCGATGATTTAGGCGTGATTGGTCCAATGACATCAAGGCCCCATGCCTCAAAGGGCTAGGATGCAACCGTTGGGTGAAGAGGTCCTGGAGGTTGATGTATGAAGTTGGCATGGAACTGGCAAGCATCACACCTTTTTGCATAATCTATGCAATCTTGCACCATAGTGGCCAGTAGTAACCCATCCTTTTAATGCGATCGTGTAGCCTAGGCCCTGATTAGTGCGCTCCACACACGCCTGAATAAGCTTTCGCCATCGCTTGCTTTGCTTCTTCCAAGTCTAAGCATCGTAACCAAAGGCCAAGAACACAGATCATGTTGACGTCTTCCTCTGAGTCTTCATCATTGAGCGGAACAACCCAGCAGCTACATACTGGATTCGTTATTCCTTCTTCTGCCCCTAGTGCCAAAGAGGCTGTGAGACTTGCCAGTGCGTTAGCCATCTTGTTGGCACTCCTTGGCACGTGCTCTACCTTGACCATGTCCAACTTGTTTAGCAGGCGTAATGCATGCTTGTGATATGGGACAAGGTCCTCTTTCTTAATCTCGTACTCGTCAAGTAGTTGATTGATGACCACCTGCGAGTCACCATATATGTTGAGGTTGGTAATCCCCATCTCAATAGCCATTTCAAGACCTAAGCTAAGCGCTTGGTATTTCGCCACATTGTTAGAGCATAACTGAGTAATAACAAATGAATACGGGAGAATGTGTTTTTCAGGGCAGACGAAGACCTCTCCTGCACCAGTGCCATCTTGCCTAGCTGCACCATCGAAATACATTTCACAGGGACGGAGGATATCGATGTAGAACATGTCTTTTCTTGGCAAATGATCATTTAGCTCCCAATCATTAGGAATGGGATGATCTGCTAAGAAATGTACCAACACTTGTCCCTTAACCGCTCTTTGAGGTACATAGACAAGGTTGTACTGTTTTAGGATGACTGCCCATTTTGCCAATCGCCCATTTAAGATTATCATAGACAAGATGTACTTGATGGGATCAGCTTTGGAGATCACCTGCACTGTATAGGCCTGCATGTAATGCTTGAGTTTCTGGATGGCAAAGATGAGCGACAAGTACATCTTTTCAATGGGGAGTACTTCAATTTAGTGCCAACCAACGTATGACTTAAGTAGTACAGAGCGACTTCTATCCCTTCCTCATTCTCCTGTACACATAATGCTCTGAAGGATTTTTTCTGAGTTGCAATGTACACTCGAAGAGGCTTGTTAGGGATGGGTGCCCCCAACACCGGAGGACGGGACAAATGCTCCTTTATTTTCTTGAAAGCCGCTCGACATGAGTCGTCCCATTCAAACGGTGCACCCTTTTTCATAACGTGGCTAAAGGGGGTGGCAACGTCTTGCAAGATTTGAGATGAATCTTCAGATGCATGCCTAGCGACCTTGAAGTCCGCGAAGCTCCTTGAGATTCTTCGGCTCAGGCATATCTTGGATTGCCTTGATCTTTGATTAGTCGATCTCAATCCCTCGGTGATGCATGATGAAATCCAAGAATTTTCCAGAGGTGACACCAAATGCACACTTGAGTAGGTTCATCTTCAATTGACATCTCCGTAATCGCTCAAAGATTAGACGAAGATCTTGTATGTGGTCTACCCTCCTTTTGGACTTGACCACCAAATCATTGACGTAGCACTCAACCTTTTTGTGGAGCATATCATCAAAAATTGTTTGCATTGTCTTTTAGTAAGTTGCTCCTGCATTCTGAAGTTCGAAGGGCATCACCTTATAGCAAAAAATGCCTTTAGGTGTGCGGAAAGCGATTGCCTCTTGATCTTCTGGCGCCATTAGAATTTGATTGTATCCTGCGGTACAATCCATGAATGACAACGCTTCATGCCCTATAGTTGAGTCGATCATTAGTTCTGTGATCGGAAGTGGGAAATTATCTTTTGGACAAGCATCGTTGAGATCCCGGAAGTCCACACAGATAAGAAATTGCCCATTTTTCTTCCTGACGGGCACGATATTTGCAATCCCTGTTGGGTATTTGACCTCATGGATGAATCCTGCCTCAATGAGTTTGTTGACCCTCTTTTCAATTTCTGGTACTAACTCTGGGCGAAAATATCGCTGAGATTGTTTTTATGCAAAATACCCCTTTTGATGGATAAGCGATGGACCGCGACCTTTGGGTCCAACCCGGGCATTTCCTTATAGCTCCAGGCAAACACATCCTTGTACTCAGATAGGAGTTCCAGGTACTGCTTTTCCTCTTCAGGTGTAACTGATGAGCTTATATAAATAGGACGAGGCTCTTCATTGGATCCAAGATTCAACTCTTTCAACTCATCAATTGTAGCCTGCCCCTCATCTTCGAGAGTCTCAGGAGTTTTGGCCAGCCCTATCTCTGAGTCTAAGTTATCACATTCATGGGCTGTGATATGATTGGAAGAAACAACTTCTTCTTCCTCCACCTCATTGCTAGAGTTAGAGTTCTTTTGCTAACTGTGAAGATCACATTACGCCTTTTTACTCTCAATGAACCGTTCGTCTTCACATCCAAGCTGGAGAAATGCTTCATACGAGAAGAGATAGAGCTTTGAACTTCATTTATCACTCCCAAATGGCTAAACGCAGAACTTTTCTCCTGCTGAAGCTGTGAGCTTGAAAACTCTTCACCAGTTTTATTCTGGCAAACAATGAACGCCTTGGTTGGGTAACATCCTTGATTCTATTGAAAATAGAGATTTGGTAGCCTTTCCCTTTCCCTATTCAGGTGAACACTGATGGGCGTTTTCTCGGAGCAGGCGATTGCAGCCTATCAAACACAGAGGGTTTTGGTTTAGGTGAAGCACTTTCATCTTCACTCTCATCTACCTCTTCAGGTGAGATGTGTTGAATTTCCACCTTCTTGTCCTTTTATTGCCCGGAGTTTCTGATTGGCTGTGGTGGCGTAAAGCGTAGTCCAACTTTAGAGACGTCTACTGAACCTCCCTACTCCTGAATGTTTCTTTGAGTTTCAGTAAGTCCATAAGGCTTGACTTCAACTACCTTTCCTAAGGTAGCTAGATTTTGAAAGTCATAGCTAGCCTTTTCCATGAGCTTGTAGGTGCTGGGATCAAATCCTTCCTTGGTCCGCGAGCTTGGCAAGTCATCGCCTTCTTTGGAAGAAACGACAAACCCCGAAATAGGAGGGCGACGCACCTTAGGTTGCCATATCTTAAGGGTTGGAACTATTACATCCTCTTTTAGGGAGATTATGCCAGCTCCCTCACTCTTAGTAGCCTGGACCTCGATGCTACTGCTTGTGTACTCGCCCAAGGGCGATCCTCCCTCCTTACAGTGAGATTTAGGTATGTACCTTAAAATTGGTGGTATTGATCCCGTTGAAGTGGCAGCCGGTTTAGCAGCTCACTCAACACGAGAAGTGGCGCTACCTTGCTTGCTTGCTTCTTTCTCAAGCTAGCGCTTAGGAGCATTATCTTTTGTTGCTCGAGGGGCCTTCTTTGCGACACCTTTGCCTGTGGAAGAAATGGTTGACGACATGGTTTCCTTAAGTGTGGCACCTTCTTCAAAGAACCTTGCATCTACAAAATGAGACTCAGCCTTAGTGAATGGCTTGACATCCACATTTATTTTCTTCTCTCCATCACGGTAGTACTTAAGGCACTGCTGTAAAGTGGAAGCCACTATCCCATGTTCATGAAGCCATGGTCGCCCAAGCAATAACCTGTAGGAAGTCTTAGCATTGATTGCATGGAAGATAGAGGATGTCGACAAATCTCCCATTATCATTTCAATGCGAATCATGCCGATTGCATGCTAGCCTTCAAGATTGAAGCCTTGAATCACTATTCGGCTCTTGGACAGTTCTTCCACCGTGATGGCTAGGTCGCTCATTGTAGACTTAGGCATGATGTTGACGGCTGACCCTTCATCCACGAGAATGTGCCTGGCTTTCTGCTCCCTAATGTAACCAGTCACAAACAAAGGACGATTATAAGGCTTGGATCCTAACAACAAATCATCGTCAGTGAAAGTAACTGCGGTGTTGCAAAAGGCACACTAGACAGGGCTTTCTGTTGATCCTCCCACATCCTTGACTTTGTCAGCGTAAAGTTCTGAGTGTTGTAAGGTAGTGACAACATGTTAGCGCATCTCATCAGGCAAACAAAAGATTTGCCCCCAGCTCATGCGAGCTGGCAAAGCCTCCAAGATAGTCAAGGTCTTATCAGCTACTCCAGGAGGCTCCTCTTGTCCATCACTTCCTTCATCATCCTCTTCTTCGAGCTCAGACCATGAGGTCATGTTGACTGTAACTTTCTCAAAGAAGTCTGTTGGGAAGAACTCTTCAAGTGTAACAGGGATAAGCGGCTCCTGCTCAAGGAGGTTAATAGGCAAAATCTCGTGCCTTTGGATGCTTTTGGACTTCTTCTTTCCTTTTAAATGACGAGGGTTCTTCTTTCGTCCTTATCTCTTTCTATGGCAGAGAGGTGGCGATTGCACTTGGCTTTACTTCCTTGGCCTTCGGCGAGTGACAAGAGTCCATCCCTCTTCATCATCATCAGCTTTATCATAGACATTCACAAGAAGATCAGTCTCTGTCATAGGTTCTTTGGATTCAATTGGAACTGCCACATGCTCCAAACTTCCAAATTGAATTGTAATTAATTTCTCTCTAAGGGAGGAAATCAATTCAGTGTTTACTCTATCATGAGATTGAGTATGCTTTTGCTACCAGGGCTATGAGTAGCACTCTAGCTGAGTAGAGATATGATTTGTCTCGATAGTGTCGTCCAAATCCAATATTATCTTTCTATCCCTGGCAAGTTGCATAATATGCTCCTTGAGCATAATACATTTCTCAAAAGGGTGACTAATCACCTTATAATACCGACAATATTTTGGGTCGGTAACCCTTGCAGCTTCTTCAGGGCGTTTTGACTCTAGAAGCTCGATAACCCCATTTTGAAGGAGATCGTCGAGCATCCCTGGCAAGTCTGAGTCAGGGAAGGGATACTTCTTCTCCTATAGTTTCTTCAACGTAGGACGCTTCTTCCCAGTATCCTTAGAGAGCCGACTTTTTTTGTTTTCATACTTGGGCTTTCCGGAGATTCGAATCGGTTCCCCAGTTGAAGCAGCTATGGATTCTTTGTTTGAGGACTTTGAGGACTTGGAATTTTTCTTGAATTCACCTTTGTCCTTTCTAGATTCAGGTAAGGAAGAAGATTTGCTACGGCGACTTGCAATTGTCAACTCCATATCATGACCTTTCGTTGCCAGTTCCTGAAAGGTCCTCGACTTACTCATCTGCAACACATATAGTAAATCCCACTCCATGCCCTACGCACACATTTCGATAGCTAAAGCTTTTGACAGACAGCCCTTGCACTCGAGACTAAGGGATCTCCAGCGATTAATGTAGTCAAGGACTGGCTCGTCTTTCCATTGTCTAGTGTTTGTCAGCTCTGTCATGCTGACGATGCGCTGAATGCTATAGAACTGATTTAGGAACTCCTACTTCATTTGTTGCCAGCTATCAATGGACTCTGGCTCTAAGTCTATGTACTAGTCGAACGCAATTCCTTTTAGAGTTCGGACAAACTACTTCACCAGTCGGTCTTCCTCTGTGCCAGCATTACTGCACGTCTTAATGAAGTGCATGACATGCTGTTTGGGATTACCCTTGCCATCGAACTGGTTGAACTTGGGAGGCTGATAGCCATAGGGCATGCACAGCGCGTCTATCCTCTTTGTATAGGGCTTTGTGTACAAGTGGGTTTGGTGAGACCCTGCTCCCAGCTGAGCTTGATTGCGTTTACTATCAAGCTTTGAATCTGCTCAATCGACAATGAGCCTAAGGGGCAGTCCTTCTTTGCTTTGCGGTCGTTGTCAGATAGAGTCTTCAGCCCCCAAACCTTTATTTGAAGCTTCAGAGAACTTCTTTTCCAGCCTCTTAGTTAGCTCGGCAATTTGGTTGTTCTGATGCTTGATTTGGGCGTCCTTTTCTGCACTCTCTTTAGAGAGCCTATCCAAGGTAGCCTTCATACTTGCCAGCTGTTCTTCAAGGTTAGCAGCCCCTGCCATCATGACTGGTATGATAACAGTGTCAGAGGATTCAGCTTCAGTCTCTGACATGCGTGCCCCTTTGGTGAGGGCGAAGAAGAGTTACTGCTATAGTAGCCTTCAACCTCGTAGACTGGAGATTGAAGGCGAAGTTTTTGAATTTCATCCATCCAAGATGATGCCTTGTGTTATGTCTTCGAGTCTTGGAGTTTGGATAGGGGCGGCGCAGTCTGCCTAGCAGTGGTTAGCGGACCAGCTTTTGCCATGGTCCTGGTCTTCATTGTATGAGTGCGCTTGCTAGAAGTGACACTCGCTTAACAGGATATAAGAGAGAAAGATCCTGTGTTCTTCTTCTTCGAAGCTTGCGCGGCAACATTCTTTGTAGCCATGTCTTCATTGAAAATGATGTTCTTGTGACTGATCTTTAAGAGAAAGAGATGAGAGGTGGAGATTGTCCCACCCAGCGTGCCAAATTTTGTAATCGCAAAATTACAAAGATTGAATTTTTGATAGATTCAATTGAATGAATTCAGCTACAGTCACTATGAATACAAAATCCTCTGATTCTTTCTCTTTTAAAGATAAATTTTCTAACCCTTGAATTTAGAGGGGTAGGGGCTTATTTATAGGGGAGCCTCTCCCTTGAAAGTCAAGATGGGCCTTGACTTGGGTTTTGGGCCTAAGCCTTTCAATTAGGCCTCACCCTAGATTGCTTTGACTTTCGTTTACTTCGATTTTGACTTTGACTTTGACTTTGACTTAGGAGTCTCTCGGGCTTGGGCCGAGCATTGACTTAGAAGTCACCTCGAGTTTTGACTGGACATTGACTTGAGAGTCGTTTGACGCTTGACTTGTGAGTCAATGTAGGTCTTAACCTTTGACTTTGACCTTTGACTTTGACTTTTGACTTTGTTTTGACCGCGCCTTAACTTGGACGTCGTTCGAGCTTTAGATTGTGACTTGACTTGATAGTCATCTTGAGCTTTGATTTGGGCTTTGACTTGAATTTTGACTGAGCCTAGATTTGGAAGTCATTTGGGCTTCATCTTCGACTTGGTTTATGAATCTTTGGACCTGACTTGTAAGTCTTTTGGGTTTAATTACATTAATTTAAAGGGTTGGTCCAATTAGTTAATTTAATTTAATTTGGTACCGCACGAATAATTTTTAGTGCCTACAGTGGTATTTTGGGTCGAAAAGAAAAAGACAGTGGTATGGTGGGTTTTAAAAAATGGTGGTAAAGTGGGTATAATTTGACAACTTGGCGGTAGATAAATCCTTGAACTCTAAATCTCGCATCCAACTTGCCGTTGTCTAGTAAACAGTGAATACTTTCCTGGAAAAGAGCAGACATGCTTTCGCAGAGTCGGATTTGATTGGTTCGTGCATTGGTTGATGTTAGTCTTCTTAATGCCTTGTTTTCAACTAAGAGTGTATCTTGTCTAGTTGAAAACTATTTTTCTAGAAAAATAATTTTCCATTTTAAATTTTTTTTAAGGAAAGTATTTTAGCTTATATTTTTCAACCGTTTCATAAAAGGGAGAATGAACTTCATAATAAAAGGATTTTTGGCTATTTGGTAAACATAATAATTTACAATATCATTTTAGCAATTTTAGCTCATATTTTTAGTTTTTTTTTTTAAAAACTCACGTGCAACATAGTTCTTAAAACAAATGCATAAAAATATCTTGTGTGATTTCCGGCCTTTCTAGATGAATCCAACTAATAGAAAACTGAAACTTTAGGAAGGGCTTTCAAGCCAAAGTGCATACTTCCCACTGAGAGTAACTTTTGGCACCTTTTCCTATGCTCATACTCCGACGACGAATCATCGGCTTTGACTGCCTTTATGGCAATGATTAGTTCAATGGCAGCGTTGGAGATTGTAGGAGCCTTTGATTTCCAACAATGGCAAGGTTAGAGTAGTTAGGACACTCTTGTTGGAGAGGGTCAAAGTCATGGATTTACACAAGTCTTGCACACAAGCTTGAAGGAAATCAAGATGCCATGATGTTACACTGATCTTCCGCACAACCTTCTCCCCCTCCAATGGCATCTTCTTGCACGACATGCAGTTGCCATCACCATTGCAAGGAAACTCCTAGTTCTTCATAACCACTCTCTCTAGTTTCTGACTGTTCAGAAGTAGGCTGCACAAAGATCAATGTTGAGGAAATGAGAGAGAAGAGGTGAGCAAGTCCGAAAAATCCACTTATGGCAAAACATTTTGGAAAATATTTTCTTTATCTAAATTCCTTTTCGAGTTTTTTTTTTTTTTGGGTATCAAACATCCAAAAATTAGAAAAGTATTTCCTAAAAAAATAATTTTTAAATGATTCTTATTTTTGCTACAAACTCTTTTCATCTCTATCATAATTTGCTCCCCCAAAAAAAGGCAAACAAAAAATCCAAAAAATTATACTTCTTCTATGTCTAAAAACTAGAAATGCAATATTTTTTTATATAATATGTAAAAATGTGGTGATTAAATTTATGTAGACATCTAAATTAGAGGCTTTAATAAGGGTGAGCACAATTTTGGATACCCTTGAAGAGGATGGAACCTACCAAAAGGTTCCACAGTCAAATAATTTCGGTTATGATTTGTACAAATGAGAAATCAGTCTAATTGGTTCACTCGAGTTCTTTTTAAAAAAAAAAAAAACTCAAAATGGAATCGACTGATGAAATTGGGAAAATGGAAAAAAAAATGTCAGTACTTCCATTCTTTTTGGTTGTCTTTTCTGATTTCCTTTTTCAAAGGGAGTGGTTTTTTTTCCCCTCTTATTTTATTTTTTTTAACATAGGTTGGCCACTATTTTTCACATTTTGGCATGCTAAGATTAAAAAATCCCCCAAAAAAGAAAGAAAATTTAAATATTCTACGATTGAAATTTCCATTTTAGATGTGGCGGGATACTCTAGAACTAGACTTAGAAACAGTGGATCTCATTTTGGTTCCTGAAATTTTGGAACCAATTGGCCCAGTTTCAATACCAATCTTGATATTTGGGATCCTCAAAATGTTTGATAATGTGAAAGCTTCCTTTTTTTCTATAAAAAACAATTTATGTTTGATGATCGGTATGATTTCTTTACTCAAATTTCCACTGCATTTTGCTGACCAATTAAGCAATATGATTTCTTTCCCTGCAAATAAAATAAATGATTGCACTAATAGCAAGATAGACTACCCTTATCTTTGCCAATTTCTATCTTATACTCTTAAGAATATGTACTCTACAAATCACATAAGAGAACATATATTTAAACTCTTACGATGGCTTGAATGTTCATTTTACCAGCTTTTCCAATCTATGTATGTCATTGAGACATCGAACCATTTGAATACGCTTCCTTTTAGGGAATGAGATAATATCTTCCTATTGTGACTTGTTGACAATAGGGATGAGAGTTGTACCCAAATCCAAAAAAGTTGACCTGAACCTGCCCCATTTATAACGGATATAGGCATAACAAATTGAAAAAATTTGGGCAGGTACATTGAAAACGGGTACTAATTTGGGTACCGGCATTACCTAGCCTGTACTCAAAATTTTCTTTTATAATAAATTTTTACGCGGAGCTTTGGACTCTGGACAGAAGGCCCAATATCCCTCCCCAGGTTCACGGCCATGCAGTCATGTGGTCAGTTGTCCGTGTCCCAGTTTGGACCCTAAAACCTAAAACCCTAGACTAAATTTCATCAGTTTCTCATCGTAACGTTGTCTCGCGTCAGTGCCTTACTTACTCTCCCTCAGACCCTAGTCCCCTTCTCTCACAGTCTCTCTCATCCCATCGAGAGCCTCAGCGAAAAGCCAAAGAGCAAAATCAGCAAACTAAGGCTAAACGAAGCCTGCATGCAGCATGGACGTTCTTACTCCTCTCACTATCTCAAAATCTCATGCCAGTTCAAGTATGATTTCTCCTTCTCTTCTCACTTCTCATTTAATCTTCCTAAGATGAACAATTAAAATAAAAGACAGTTGGTCAACAACAAGAGGTTAAACGTGGCATTTATTTCGAGTGACTATTGCATTTAGAATTATGGTATTAGTTCACAGATACTTAATACCCTTTTCTTATATAGTGACAGTGGTAATAACACCAACAATAATTATAATTATAATTATAATTATAATCATTATTAGTAGTATTATTATATTTTTTCTATTGTTTTAAAAGTTATCAAAATTAGTCAATAGGCTGCGACTTAACCTTAAAGTTATTGTAAATTTTATTCTCGAAATTTGACAATACTAGTAATAGGACAAAAAGTTTACTATTGTAAGTGAAGAACATTTAATATGGAAAGTGTATTACTTGGTCTTATCTAATTCTTTTTAATTAAGATATTATATAGTGTTTGGCTAGGGCCTGGAAAGAAAATAATTTTTTTAATTGGAGAAATCATTTTCTATGGAAAATGCTTTTTCAAGAGCAATAGATTGCATATAACATTTTTTGTGCAAGACAAATCATTATCCATGGGAAAAAAAGAAAATGTCATTTGAATTGTTTAAGTTGCGAAAATCGTAGCAAGGATAAATGTTGACCAAGGGAAGGAATGTTGAGCTCGAAATTTAGATTTAAGCTTCTTTTAATATTTCTTTGCGCATTATCAAATTTCGATCCAAACCACCAAAGTTGCTTAGCACAAAATATCAACTGAATTGTTTAAATGGCAAAAAATATCGACTAAGTTATTGTATCGAAGATAAATGTTGATCCAATCAAGGAATATTGAGATTAAAATTTAGATTTGACCTAATCTTAATCTTTCCTATTCAATAATCAAGTTACAATCCCATTGAAATTGTTTTAGTAGCGAAAAATTTCGCTTAAATTATCATAATGGAGATAAATGTTGAGCAATGCAGAAATGTTTAGCTCAATCTAGGTTTGAGCTTATTTTAATCTTTTTCATTGATAGTCAAGTTTGGATCCAAACCATTAAAGTCGATTTTTGCTTCTAAGTTCTTGCTGACCACTTCGTCAAAAGAGCAGAAGGAATAAAATCAAGCTCCTTTCTTCTTAAAATGGAAATTATTTTCTTTCATTGGGCCTAAGATGAATTTCCTTAGAACATAATTCTCCGTCTTTTACTGTACCAAATAACAAAAATTTGGAAAATTATTTTCCTAAAAAAACACCCTCTATCTAAGCTTGAGAGCTTCTTTTTCCTATGGGAAGAGAAAAGAGAGGGAGTCCCAAAAAATGACCTACGTCCATCGTGCACTTAGATTCAAACCTATGTTCTAATTCTAGCAGCCATGGCAGTCGGATTGAATCCCAATGTTAGGAATTCTACCACCAATGCAAATGCAATCAATGAAACAGTAACATCGATCTTGCAAGTTGGTAATCCTAATACGTGATCTTCTTCTATATTGAATAATCGTGATGTGCAGATATCATTGGTGAGGGAAACTTCTATTCAAAGTATGCTGAAGGCAATCGTTTGCACTGTACCTGGACTGGGTATTTCAAAATGAAGAAATATTGGACATAAGTTGACTTTTATTAAACCCAAGTTGGATAATGTTCGTACATGAAAATTGAGGTTCAGGATGTTGATTTAGAAATTCATTACTAGGAACCAGCAGTTGCTTATTATGTTTTGGAGGTCTCACCTCATTTGGTGTCTTAAATAGTTTCATTAGAAGAATTTAGTCGTGTAGTGAGGATTTTCATAAAAGGAACATTGGTCATGTGCCTATTTGGATAAAATCCCAGACCTTGGCCTTAAATTCTAGAGTGCATCATCTTTCAGCATGTAAGCTAGCTTGCTAGGTATTCCCCTTATGGCTAACAAGAACACACCAGAGAAAAATAAGATCAACTTTGTCAAAGTTTTTATGGAAGTGTCTGTTCGGAAACAAGCATATAAAAATATACATTTTCTCTAATACTAGCACACATCATGTCGTGGTATATCACTCCACTAGAGTCATCATTCCTTTAGTGATGTATATGCACCCATTTTACCCACAGATTCTCTTCTGCTAAACCTGATCAAATTGAAGATTAGGTTGGGTTGAGAGGTAGGTCACAAAGGTAAGCAAATAGGATTTTCTCGACCCTAACATTGCGTGAACCCCATACAAGTCTGCAAACCCTCGACCCTAGCCTTGAATCTAATGTTACCCTTGGGTCATCGAGTCAGACCCGACCCTCAAACCTTCCCTAATATAAAATAAGAGATTCTTTACTAATTTTCCTTTTCATCATGACTCTAAACATCCTATTAAACTTAAGGCCAGGTGCTTATAGAATATTCCAATGAAAAGTATCACAATTAAAAGCATTCTAATGCGTTGTATAGTAACTATAACAATTAGTTTACTGAAAGAACTACTCTAAACATCACTAGTGAGATTTGGCGAGTGGGAGTGAAGGGGCCTAAGTGAGATTTTCATTTTTTGTTTTTTTTTTTTTTGAAGTGAGAGTTAGTGGGTTAGGCCAGAGGGTTAAAATCTCTACACAAGTCTGATCTTATCACAAACGGATACCCTCAATCTGAGGGTCGGGCAGGTCAGAGGAAAAAAAAGCCAACTTGACCCTCATTTTTTAGAGTCGGGTTGGGGCGGGTAGGATGAGACCCCGACCTTTTGATAAGTTCTACTCTTTTTACAAGAGGTAGCCCGTACACATTTACTATCAAGGACTTGTCCCATTTCTTAAGGTTCTCGATGCCCAATCCACCATACTTCTTTTCAATACATACATTGTCCTATGCTATAAAGTGTAATTTTCTTACTCGATCCTTGTACCGCATAAGACATCTATATTGCACATTCAAACAAATTGAGCAAGGATAAATATTGATGACCAAAATGATATGAATCCCATCCAAATAGTGTTGATTCGAGTCAGTTTGGCTACGTAAGACAAATTCCTGCTTTCCAACCGCTGGTCTTACTTGTCATTTTGTATACTAATATGTGGCAATCCCCAGCCGATAGTCGTGAAGAGGATATGCTTACCCCCAAGTACTTAAAGGATAAGGACGTATATGAAAATCTAGACAATCTTAGTAAAGAATCCTTCTTTCCATCCATCCCAGTAAAATTAATATGGGAATTACTCTCCTTATGGTCGAGCCAGAAATTCTTGAGAAAGTTTCAAATACTTCCGTCACACATTTTATTAACTGCTTATTTTCTAGGTAAAAATATCAGCAGGTCACCAGCGAAAGAGATATGACAAAGGCCCATCTTCCTAGAACCTGGGTGAAAGCTAATGGGCTTGTTTAGCTAGTCCCTTTAAAAAATCTAGAGAAATATTCCATAATTTGCACAAAAATCAAAGGAGACATAGGATCTACTTATCTCAAAGCTTTTACTCCCCTAAAACAACCACAAGTAGTCTCATTAAATACCATTGAGTATGAAGGAGAAGTTAAATAGTTCATAATCCACTTTTCCAACTGCTTAGAGATCTTAAAACCATCAATGACTTATCAATATGTTCCTAAAAAATGGCGTCGTATGCTTCCTCAAGTCAACTTTCATAGTTCATATAGGGATTAAATGCTTTATAGAGTATCCAATAGGTATTTCTTAACAAATAATAACATTGTGCATGGTAGGAAAATAAAGCGTTGAACTCAACACAGAATTGACTCTTAGGAATGGCCCACGTAATCTGAACGCTACTAGATGGCTACTAGAGTCATTTTAGGAATTCACTCCTAAACCCAAATCCCACTAGATGGTAGAGAGGTCATGAGAGAGAGACAAAGGGAGAGGAGAATTAGGGATCTCTGTGTTTTTATTGTGTATTTAGTCAATCTTCTAAGACTCTTTATATATGTTGGGGCCGACTCGGGTTTTCGCCCTTAGCAGCTTAAGTGGCCCTCAACTCTAATAATATTAGGGTTGATCGACAGCTCCTACTCGACCATGTAGGCCGCAAATCACATGCTCTCCACAAGTCACAACTCTTTACGCTTCATACCAGGAATAGGACATACAACTATAAAGTAACCAATAGTATTATATAAAGTCAGCATTTAACTAACATAACACTTTTATGTAATACGATACCCTAAATCATCTTAAGCTTCACTAGTGGCATTTCTAATCCCTTATGCCATGATATACCATATGATTTTATACTCAATATAATCATCTGGGGTAATATAGTTAAGATGGATATATTTTTCCTTAAACAATCATGATGTTGCATCTCATTTTAACCGCTTTCCTAACGTGTTCTCATTGAATCGTATACATCGTGGCCCTTAAGAAACACATTAAAGTAGCAACATCAAGTTTTGACTTCGTATCATAGCTTTAAGTTAAAGGATCATCGTTCATAGGGTCACACTATGATAAGAGATATGGAAGTGAATTGTCACTCCATGTATGGATCGTCTTTTAAGCATACACAGTATGAGATGTGTATCATGACATAGCTCTCACTTAACTGGGCTCGTCAATTTATATGTCATGCAAATCGTCAGTCTGTATTTTCACCCAAAAATCTAACTTTTGCCACTATTGGATTAACATGCTAAATGCTAATCTTGACACTCAAGATTCGGCTTTTAAGGCTTCAATATCAAATCGCATTTCATATTCGACTTCTCAAGGCTCATCTTAGAGTCACTAGGGTGACTATATTTATTCTTATTCATATACTTCCAGTACGAGTAATCAGTATTATACACTTGGTGCCCATATGATTTGGTCTCATCCCACCCGCTACTCAAGCGTTAGGGCAATTGTCTGTATGACTAGGCCAATCAGAAGCCTGTGACATTTCGATGTGCCTAACAAATAACAATAAATCAGAAAGCATTTAGAAAAAGAAATGTCAATCTTTATTACATAAATGCTCATTGCAATAAGAACATATCTATCATATATCAAAATTCATCTAAAAACTAAACCCTACAAAGTCCTAAACTCAACGCAAAAGCTTTGAAAGCATCTCTAGGAATCAGTTTAGTTAATGGATTAACAATCATTTTATTAGTGGATATATACTTGCTGGCAACTTCATTTGTCTTTATGGCATTTCAGATGAAGTGATAACGCCTCTTGATGTGCTTAGTCTTCTGATGGAATTTTGAATCCTTGGCAAACTAGATGATAGTTGTGTTGTCGAATATCATCTCAACAGGATCATCAACTCTAGGAGTGAGATTAACATCCTGAAGGAAACTCCTAAGCTACATTACCTCCTGCGTGGCTAGGTTACATACAACATACTCTGCATCCATAGTCGACAGAGCTATGCAGTCCTACTTCTTATTGCACCATGATATAGCTTCCCCACCCGTGGTGAAGACATAACTAGAGGTTGACCTGTACTCATGCGAATCACCACCCCAATCGGCATCTGAGTATCCTTTCAACTTAAGGTCTATGTCTTAATAACAAAGGACCAAGGCCGCTATACCACGAAGGTAGCACATGATTCTCTTTATAGCTTACCAATAAGCAAGTCTTGGGTTGCTTGGGTAACAACTTACCACATCAATCGTAAAGCAAATGCTAGGCCGTGTACATAACATGACATATATTAAGCTTTCTACGGTACTAGCATAAGGGACATTATTTATTGCCTCTATGTCATCATCTGTTGTAGGGCATTGATCAAAACTCAAGGTTAAACCCTTCTCAACTGGAGTGTCAATGGGTTTGGAACAATGCATCCAAAATCATTCTGAAACTTTTTTAATATATGCTTCCTGGTGTATGCTAAGAGCTTCTTAGGATGGTTTTCATTATTTCTACTATTGGGACATACCTAACTTCACCCATATCCCTTATCTCAAAGACGAAGGACAATCACTTCTTAGTAGCTTCGATCATCCCCAGGTTATTACCAGCCAGTAGCATGTCATCAACATATAAGGTAAGAAACATAATCCCCGCATTTGATCTTTAGACATACACACATTGGTCTTCTGAAACCATGGAAAAGCCAAACGAACTTATGAATTTATAGAATCTAAGGTGCCAAGATCTGGAAGACTGCTTAAGATGATATATAGACCTTTTAAGGCAAAATACCTTGTCCTCTTCGCCCTTTGATACAAAACTAATGGGTTGGTCCATATAGATGCCTTTTTCAAGGTTACCATTGAGGAAAGCCATCTTTATGTCCATTTGAAACAACTCTAGGTCCAAATAGGCAACTAGGGCTAGAAGTAGGTGAATAAAGGCAAATCTCACCACATAAGAAAGTATCACTTCATAGTCTGTACCCTCACTTTGGGTAAAACCTTTTGTCACTAAACGGGCCTTAAACTTATCGATCAAATCATTTGCTCGATGTTTTATCTTCAAAACCCACTTGTTTCTGATAGAGTTACATTGGAATGGAAGATTAACAAGTTTCCCAAACTTATTCTTGCCATTGAGTCCACCTCAGTTAGGACTGTTCATTATTCGGTCCACACTGGGAGTGACCTGAAGGTAGGTCAAGATTGGATTGGACCGGACCAGACTGTGTGTATTCGGTATGGTCTATGGTCCTTCTTCTTGTTTTAGCCGGTCTTCGATCCAGTCCCGGTTTGGACCAGATGGACCGATGGACTGAAGACCTTAGGGTTTTCAGATTTCTTTTGTTGGGCCTCGGCTTTTTTTTTTTTTTGGCATGTGTATTGGAGCCTAAGGCTGGGGTAGTCACGCACTCACACAACTCTGTCACGGCTCACCTCACACTCACTGATTCTTCAAGCATATCCCTTCCTGTTCCTGCAGTCACAGACCACAATCACAGCCACACAGTCACAGCCTGTGACTCCCTCCCTGCCAGTGCCGACGCCCCTCCTTGGCAACTATACAGTCACCCGTCGGTGCCTCTCCATGCCAGCCGCCAGTTGCACAGTCATACAGCTGGCTAAAGCTTTTATGGTAATTGTTCTTGTTGGCATTTTATGACATGGTAATTTCAAACTTCAAACAACTTTTTCATTAATTTAGAGCATCGCCATTGCTTCCGTGTTTCCAATTCCAGGCAATCCACACAGAAACAGAAGGCAGAAGTAACTAGGCTTCTTTAATGAATATTAAATTTGCCATTAGGTTATGAAAATGTTAATCAGAAAAGACAGGAAAATCTTATTGTGAAGGTGATTTTGGTTTTGGTAAAGATGAATGTGAGACTTGCCCTGTGATGAACATGAATACATGATAATTATAAATGATTCAATCTCGTGTTCATGGAGCCAACTCAAGCCGCTAAGCCCTGTAATGGCTTGTGACCAAAGTAATAAAATTTGGAACATGTCAATTTAGTAACATACTTTTGCTTGGTTATTTTGGATTTAAAAGTTATTAACGATTACTCTCTAACTTTGAAAAAGCTTGAGATAAAACTACCAGTATTAATTTATGACGAGGTCAATACAATTTCAAAATGTTATTTAATAGGATCAACTTAGCTTTATATCATTGTTCCATTTGTGTCACTTAGAAGAGAACATTCGCTTCACTTCTCTGCTAAGTTTAGCTACAGGCATGAGCTCATGTTCAAGCTTATGAGCCTTTACTTTTTTCAAGTGTAATATTTAAGCTCGACTTCCGATTTGATTAGTCATCACGGAGTCCCTTACGGCTTGTTCTTGAGATGTTTGTTTTGTATTTTTATTTTTTAAAGTAACATGATGTATATATATTTTAGCTACTTACATATATACATATATATATATATACATATATATATATATATATATATATATATATATATATATATGTATATATGTATATGTATATGTATACACACACGCGCACACACACACACGCCCATATACCACACACACACACATATGTGTGTGTGTGTGTGTATATATATATATATATATATATATATGTATATATATATAGACATATATATATATGTATATGTATATATACGTATATACATACATACATATATGTATGTGTGTGTGTATATATATATACATGTATATATATATACTATATATATATATATATATATATATATATATATATATATATGTATATATGTATATATGTATACATTAATCGCTTGTTAATGCTAGTTGTCGAGCTCCAACTCCAAAAAGAGAAGTAGTTTGGCAATGGAAGAATTGGTTGACATGGATAGCCATATTCCAAGTGAGCACACACTGAATGACCCTATTGAAATTGGAGAGGAGGAAGAGGCAAGTGAAAGAGCAACAAAAAGTAAGAGCAAGGGGAAGTGAGTGGCTAGAAAGTCTACTCAAAAGGCAAAGGGTTGGGAACATTTTAAAGAGATCAAAGAGAATGGGAAAGAAAAAACTATCTTTTAGACTACCGAGATTAGAGAAAATAATTTCCCACACAGATATTTTCTGATAAATATTTACTAGTCCATTCAACTTTGGATAAACATGTTTTAGGACCAAAGTCGACCAAGCTTATCTTTTTAAAATTACACTAAGGACCCTAAGTTTCTTATATTTGCACATTTGATCCAAATCCTTAAAAACTTACTTTCGAAAATCTAAAATTTGTGCATGTGAATTTTCTTATAAGTACTACTCGAGACCCTCTTTCAATTGGTATCAGAGCCACGTTACCAAAAATAATTAAGATAATTAAAGCTAATTAATGATTAATTAAGCTAATTAACTGTAATTAATGCTTGAATTATCACCTGGTTGCCCTGGACCAAATTATTCACATATTGTTCACTCACCGAAAAGCCTTTCTCCAATAGCACCTCAATTAAACTATATCACTAATATAGTTTTAGAATTGAAGGCAGAATTAGCTAAAATCAAGACTGAAGTCAAGAAGCTTAAGAAGCAATTATCTATAATTTACCATTATCTAGTTAACGAAGTAAGACATAGCGGAAAAGCTACTGCCAGTATTAGTACTCCATTTCGTCATAAATATCCTTTTCAGAACCAAAAAAACAAGGTTCCATTTCCTTTGCACGATATGAAAATTCAAAAAGAAGTATGAGAAAAATTAGGTGAAAAATTGGTCGAAAAAGCAGAAAAAGAAGAAGAAGATGGAGTATAAGCAGTATACTCTTCAACAACTATAGAAAATGTTTGAGAAAGAATAGAATCCAAAAGAATTAAATAAAATTATGGACACAATTAGTGATAAACATGATGCATTATCTGATGATAATGAAGAGACTAATAATGTCCAATTAGAAGAAGAAATATATCAGCAGATGAACTTAATCAAGGTAGAAGATCTTAATCTTGTACTCTTAGAAGAAATAAAAAGAAAATTGGATAAAAAATATGGTAAAATGGCTGTTGAAGATGAGATTAATGAAATTGGAGAAGAACTCAACTTAGGTGAGATAGAGACCAATCTGGTTAACAATGTTGTTCTTAAGCCCGAAGCATTGGGTGAACCTTTTAGAAGAAATACTCATTTCATAAGACCTAGGTACGTTCTAACAGAACGTACAATCAATTTTTCCTTCGGTTCATCCCAAGGAAAGCTACAACCTTCGAAGAAATTGGCCTTACCCCAATTAGTCAGACGGGATACATCTTAAATGTAGATAGAGCTTGTACTAGAAAAGAAGTATTTGAACATTGGAAAAGAGACATGAATAGTGCTTTAAACCTAAACACTACATGGCCTGCTGCAAATTTCCTTAATTACATCGAACATATTTTTTCTGGCACTGTAGCTGACTGGTATGATTCATTAAATAAAGATGGTAAAAATACATTAAGAATGATGGAAACCCCAGCTGCTATATTCAAAAATCTATGTAAGAAAATTGAAACCGAATTTATCGGAGCTAAACTTGATTCTGAAGAAATCGCAAGAATATGGCAGAGAAAGATTAATAATATAGAATTATGAAAAATGAGATATCTAGAAGATTATATTACTGAATTCAGTCAATATTATTACAAAATTAGGCATAATAAAACCAATCTTGGTATGTTCTATGAAAAATTGCCATATCTGATAAATTCTATAATTAATGAAAAATACATTGCATAACTTGAAAATGCAGATGTCATTAACACCCTTGGTTCGAGAATTGCTTATTAAAGAAAATGGGTCAATGATCAATGTCTTGATCTCCAAAAACAAAAGAAAATTAAGAAATGGTTCCTAACTTGTTGGGATTCACCTCACCAATGAGGAAAAGAACCTGAAAGGAGAAGAAAAAGAAAATTTTGTAAGAAAAAGAGATTTAATAAGAAAAGAGGAGAAAAATATAGAAGAAAGTATTATAACAAACCAAGTACTAAAAAACATAGATTTTTTAGGAAAACAGCCTAGTGTCCTGTAGGGAAAAACAACTGCAAATGCTGGGCATGTGGTAAAGTAGGATATTATGCTAATGATGCAAAAATAGAAAGAATAATAAGCTTATTGAAACCTTGGGTAGCCTAGATTGTGTTGAGCTTAGTGAAGATGAGGCACTAGAGCTAGCCCTAAATAACAACAAAGGATTCTTGAAATTATTTTGGACAATGAATATGAAGAAAGTGATTATGAAGAAACAAGTCATATAATGGAAAATAGCTCAGTTAGTCTTCGTGATCGTCAAGGAGAAGAGTTTGTTGTAGACAATGATCACCAGGAAGTCAAAGGAGAATTGATTCTTCCCATAATTCAAAAAGATATGATATATAAAAAATCTATCTTTCAATTAAAGAGTAAGTATGCATGCGAGATGATGGAAGAGGACTTAGAGATAAAAGACTATGAGTATGATGTGGGAGAAGTTAATCTCATTAATTGAGAAAACATATTTAAGCATAACAAAGATAGAAAATATAGGTACATCCATGTTGGAAGTGTCCAAGTTCAAATCACTGCATTACAATACTATGGAAAAGATATGCTTTGCTCTGTAATATTAGGCATACCAAATTCAATAATCAAATTATCATAGGGACTAAGACTAATTTATGTAATGGATAGGTAGGATTTAATTTTTGACCTGGATATTATATGAGTCTAAAGGATGCGTTTGCTAAAAACTTTCTATCCCTTGAGATAAAAACAGTTGGAATGGATATGAAAAGAGGGGGATACCAACTAAGAATATTTTGGAAATTTATCTATAAATTAAATAATACTATAGACCCAAAAATTAATGTCACCATGATAGAGGTAGAAAAATTTGAAAGACCTACCACTATGCAGAAAATCCAAAGGATTAAATCTAATCCATAGGAGACAAAGATTGATCATTCATGGATATGTAGCTTTACCAACCCTACTAAAATCAATAAGAAAAATGTGATAAAAATTGATGAGAATGGTAAAATTACCATTAAACCTCAATTATTAAGAAGCATGAGTGCAAGATCAAACTCGAGAGAAGGGTCTTCATCAGCTAAAGAGGAGCTTAAAGAAGATGATACAATGAGTATGACCAGTGAAATGAGTAGAATGAGTTTTGAACTCGTAAGATATAGTGTAGACTGAAGTATGAGTCTAAATAGAAAGGTTGTTGGGTACTACACAAGAACTGTTAGTGAACCAATCTATGAAGATGAATTAGTCAAAAATATAACTATGGAAATTTGCTATGAGGCCACCAATACAAATTCTAATAATATCTATATCCCAATAAAGGTATGTTTAGAGTGATATAATAAATATGAGTTGTGTACCTACATATATAGTGGTTGTTCTGTGTGCTTGGAAAAAAGATCATTATTTCCAGAATTCATGTGGAAAGAGGCAAAAAAACCTGTATAAGTGAGGATAGCTGACAATAGTATTATGAACCCCAATGAAGCTATAGAAGGTTTATTAAGAGAATTAAGAGGATTTTAATGCATTATACCAGTTCTATGGGCTACTGATCAACCCTCTCATGATATGATTATTGGAAATAATTTTCAGAAATTATATTCTCTATACACACAGACTATAAATCAAATAGTATTTATAATCAATGGTTACTCAATTCCTATTAAAAAATTAAGTAAGGATTACACTCATTAAAAAGTTAAATTTACAAGCAGCCAGCGTGGTGAGAAGGTAATGCCTGCACAGTGCGAGATAGCACTGACAATCTCACTACTTGAGTTATCTATTAAAGAGCAAATTACTGAACAACAAGAGCAATGATGCAAAGAGCTCTACTCTAATAATCCTCTAAAATTTTTGGATAAAGACAAGACATTTATTAAAATCACTTTATTAAATCCCAACACTATTATTTGAGTCAAACAAATGGTGTATACACACCAAGACATTCAAGAATTTGATAAACAAATTAAAGAACCTATGAATAAATGATTAATTGGGAATAGCAAGGGTCCTCAAACCAGTCCCACTTTCATGGTAAGAAATCATGCAGAAAAAAGAGGAAAAGCAAGAATGGTGATCAATTACAAAAAGTTTAATCATAATACTGTCTTGATGGTTATTATATTCCTAACAAAACAGTCCTTTTTAACAAAATTCAAGGAGCCTCTTGGTTTCCAAAAATGGATTGCAAAAATGGATATTGGTAAATAAAAATGGATGAGAAAAGCATTCCTTTAACTGCATGTAGTGCCCCTCAAGGACATTATGAATGGATAGTAATGCAATTTGGTCTTAAAAATGCGCCTCAAATATTCCAATAAAGAATGCATAACATCTTTAAAGACCTTAATCATTGTTGTTTTGTTTACATCGAGGATATCCTTGTCTTTTCCAATACTATAGAACAGTACAAAGATGATATCTTAGCTATCACCCAAAGATGCATCGATCATGGTATTATACTGGGTAAAAACAAGTGCATTTATGCTGAACAAAAAATTGAGTTCTTAGGCCTAGAGATAAAAGCTGGGCAAATCATTCTACAAAAACATATTCTAGAAAAAATAGAAAATTTTCTTGAAAAAATTGATAGGAAGCAGTTAGAAAGGTTTCTTGGATGCCTTACCTATGCTTCAGATTTCATTAAAGATTTATCTAAATCGAGAAAGTCATTGTAGCAGAAACTAAAAAAAAGATATAAGTTGAACATGAATCACTAATGACACAAAGATTGTTCAAAACTTCAAAAAAATGTGTAAAAATCTTCCTGTTCGTAATTTTCCTAATGAAAGAGATGATTTAGTTCTTGAAACAGATGTCAGTAATGAGCATGGAGTGCATTAGTCAAAATCAACGAAGGTGAAAAACTATGTAAATATTGCAGTGAAAGTTTTAATTAGACAGAATGCAACTATTTCACAATGGAAAAAGAAATCCTTGCAGTCATAAGGGGAATTGAAAAGTTCTTAATCTTTTTAGTCCCAAAACCTTTTCTTATTCGAACTGATTATAAAGGAATACTTAGTTTTGGGAAAAAGAATTTATTAAATATGCAAGTACAAGGGTGACTTCTGCGTTGGCAACTATGGCTTAATCAGTTTTCCTTCTCTATTAAACATTTACAGGGATACAAGAACTCTCTAACAGTTGTTTAACTTGAGAACTCGCTAATGGTGATCATTAAAGTAGAACTCCCGCCAGAAAAGGAGGAAATCCATAATAAAATACCAATGTTACTAGAACAGGGTTTTCCTTCTAGTAAAGTCCTTATTTATAATTTGGAATTCCATATAAAAAGTAGATCATGTTTTGGTCTACTATTTCAGCCTATCTACTAACCCAAAGATTTTCCCTTCTAGAGTTATAAGTTAATTACCTAAGATGTCCTTTTGATTTCCAAGAAAAAATAAGTTCTCATGTTCAAGAAAAATGGTTTAATGAATGGTATGCAGCCTGCATTGATTATTATCATCATTATTCATATGATATTTAGGAGTCTTGGTGTACAACGATCTACTTTCCTAATAAGTTTGGAGTTGGTGGTGTTAGTTTCCCGGCAAATTCAATCTTTCCAAAGGACCTCGTCAGTAAAGCCTGGGAATACGGGATACTACTTTACTATATGGAAATCCCATATCCTAAGTACCCATTTTTGTCAAAATTAACCAAGATCCAACAATGCATATTCAAGAAGATCCATTGTATTCTTACATCTCCTGCTGATCCAACAAAAATCCCAAATAGCAAATGTCTATATGTGGAGGTACATTGTGCACTAATCGGGTATGAAAATGGAAAGGCCAAACCGGCTCATTATCTTGTTTAGATAGTTGATTTCGACGAACTTTAAGACCAACAACGAGAATGAAATGCAAAACATTGAGAATTAGTTACTAATCCTACTTTAGCAAGAGCCATAGAATTGTTTAACGTTTATCAACAGAGTTGGAGATTAATTGAATGAGGAAAAGCACTAATGCATTTCAAAAATTCTACTTTTGCTTATCATAATGAGTTTAGAGAATATATGAAAATAGAGGGAGTGATTTCAAAAGATGTTTTTGAGTATCTCTTCGATGTTGGAGCTGAAAAATTCTTATCAGAGAAAAGAAAGAAATTTCTTCTTGAATTGTTCGAGAAATAGAATCCAGAGCATCTTCAATTAGATAAAGATTTTGATGATTATCCAGATAATAATGGTTTGGAAGGTATAATTGGAGATAAAGGCATGTAGAATCTCAATAATGATGACTAGTCTCATCATCATTAAAAGGTTTAAAAAGTGGTTGCTTTACTATTGTACTATTTTGGCAAGTGTCAGGTCTGTAAATAAATCAGTAGACTGAAGCCGTGAGTGTGTACTGCAGGCATCTGACAAACCAGTGTGCACTGTAGCCATGTGAAAAGTCATTGTGTACTATAACCATTAGGGTATCCTATATACCCCTAACCCTCTATAAAGGGAGGGGTCGAGTGCTGAGAAGGGACACGATAATTTGAGTATCCTTGAGCAAAAGAGAAGTCAGGATTCTCAATTTCTCAATGAGCATGCATCTCTAATAATCTTAGTAGTTTAAGTCCCTCTTCAAATCTTTCTACTGTAATATTTTCACTTTTAAGCTTTCAATAAAAAAAGTTTTCTAGTAGAGAATGTTATTCAATTGAATCTTATGCCTTAAATATTATAGTTTCTTAATTGAAGTCTCACTATCCTTTAAAAAATATATAAAATTTGATTAATGACCACAGTCCGATGTAGGAAATGAAATGAATCTGTGCTGTGTCTGATCTAAGGAAGGTGGGATTGAAATTAGTAATGTCTATAAATCGGAAGCTAGAGGAATGCCAGAGTCCAATATCGACTAAGTTCAAGTAATGGTTAAAACTCTCTAATTAAGGTTTAATTATTTTACTGTGTATGGTGGGCCGCTAATCACAGAAAATATAGTATTTATGATATAAGTAGTAGATTGTGATAACTAGCACCAATAAATTCATTAGAAGAAGAAAATTAAAAAAAATACTAAATTCGAATATTTAGGATCAATTAGCAATTTTAGAAAGTTGAGGGTCAAAAATAGAAATATTTGTCCCCCCAAAAATATTATAACCCAAACATTTGTACCCTAAAAATTAATTACCCAAACCTACATGCTCCCAAAAATATTTATCTAAAAAAGTGGGTTTCAGAAATCGTTATACCGAACCTCAGTGTACCAAAAAGTAAATTATTTGAATGGAAAAAGAGTGGCCAGTAAGTGTAATTATTGTGGTATTATATATAAGGCCAACTCTGCTAAGAATGGAAAACTCTGCAAGAATGGAACGAAGAACTTGAAAAAACATTTTCCAAAGTGCCTTAAAAACATTGATAATAAAAGTAAACATACACAAACTCAATTGGTTTTTGAGAAGGATCAACACAATGAGGGAAAGTTAAATTGAAGGCGTGTATTGAATCCTCATGAGCCAAGGGAATCTATAGCCAAAATGATCATAATTGATGAGTTGCCCTTTAGGTTTGTTGAAAACGTGGGATTTAGGCTAATGATGTCTATTTGTTGTCTTTCACTTAATATGCCTTCAAACATTACCATTGACATTTATCACATATATGTGGATAAAAGGTGAAATTGAAAGAATATCTTACACGTTCATGCCAAAGGGTGTGTGTGACAATAGACACATGGACTTCACTTCAAAGGACTAACTACGTGGTTATAACTGCCCACTTTATTGATAATAATTGAAAATTGCGTAAGAAAATATTGAATTTTTGTGCCATTTCTAGTCATAAAGATGATGATATTGCTCTTATTCTTGGAAAGTGTTTAGATGATTATGGTTTAGCATGCAAACTATACACTATTACTATTGATAATGCTGGGAGTAATAACACCACTTGTACTTCCCTTATTGGTGAGTTTAAATGGCATGGTAATTTTTTTTTCTCTAGTGAAGAATTCTTACATGTGAGGTGTGTTGCTCATATTTAATTTGGTTGTATGTGATAGGTTGAAGGTTGTTAGGATGTTAGTTAAGCATGTTCAAGCCATTATGGGGTTTATTAGGTAATCTCCTAGTAGGTTGCAAAAATTTCAAGAATGTACAGTTACAAAAAAAAAATTGAGAGCAAGGCTTCTTTGTCTCTTGATGTTCGCACTAGATGGAACTCCACTTATAAGATGCTTAGCACTGCTTTAGTGTGTGAGCATACATTCACAAAGTATAGCAAAAGAGATCCTTATTATAATGTGGTGTTAGAAAAAGATGATGAGGCAGATAGACGTCATAACTGTAATGATTGGAAATAAGCTACACTTGTTAGTTTTTTTGGACATTTTTTATAATGTTACTTTGCGTTTGTTGGGTACTTCATATGTGACATCCAACCTACTTTTCTTTGACATTGTGGCTATTCATACTATGTTAAAATGCTTGGAGGAAATTGTTGAGACCATTGATGCTGATGATGAAGAAAGTGATGCAATTGAGGAGATTGGACATAGAATCACAAACTTTAAAGAAATGGCCAAGAAGATGAGTATGAAATATGATAAGTACTATACCGCACATGAGAAAATGAACCCTTTGGCATACATTGCTCCTATCTTTGATCCTATATACAAGTTGGTGGGGTCTTAAGGTTTCTCTTTGTGATTTGTTTGGTGAAGCACAAGGTGGCGCAATAGTTTTGAAAGAAATTAGAAGCTTTGTTTGATGAGTATTGGCAATTGTGCAAGTCACTGATTCCCTAAAGTGGCAAAGTAGTGGGGCACAACCTGAAGTCGAGAGGGGTAATGCATCTAGTGGAGCTACCTCTTATGCATAACAATTAAGAAAGATGTTAAGGGGGCCAGATAGAGGAAGAGGAATTATCGAGATAGAGTTGCAAAAGTACCTAAATGATGAACTTGAAAAGGATGAAGTGGGAGATGATGTCTTGCAATGGTGGAAAGTACATGGTCCTCAATATCCCATAGTTGCTCATATGGCTCATGACGGATTGCTTGTACCTGCTTCTATGATTGCATCGGAGTCGGCATTCAGTGCAAGAGGAGGTACTCTTGATTCGTTTCGAACTTCTTTAACCCCAAAGGCAATTGATTTAATTAGTATATTCCTTTGTGTTTTATTATAATTTTTAATGTTATTTATCTGTCATTAACTTATGAATTTTGTTGGGTTTGATTATAAAAAGATGGTCCAAGCTTTTATATGTGCACAAGATTGGCTTAGGCCAAGTAGTAGATTAGTTATGGATGATTATTTTGATGAATTACGGGACTTGATAAGAGTAATGTTTAATTTTTCATTTCTTTTTAAATTTGGTTTATTTATTTTATATTATTACATATTTACATGTTCTAACTTTTAATTTTTATTTTTTTATTGTGTTTATTTTAGATCTTGGTAAATTGAGTCTTAAGGATAATGTGATTAATGTCGGTGATACTTTGATTATTTCATGTTAAGGTAATTTTTGTTTTTTTTATTGTGTTTATTTTACATTATACTATTATCATTATATTTACTAACTCCATGAGCAATTAGTTGAACATTTAAAAGAAGAGCAAGTTGTTGGAAGCAAATACTTCTCCAAATCTAAGACATTGGTTTCAAGTTTGGGAATTGCATTGGTTTGAAGAGTGAAGGCTGAGTCATTTTGAGAAAAGAACATATTGTTGAACATTCAAAACTTTGGTTATGTAATTAACTTTTAAGTTTAGTTTGTTGTATTAAACTTCTTACTTTAGAAGTTGCTTTAGATTTGTATTTTGGTTGCATTAGTTTGGTAAGTTCGTAAGTCAATTAGTTTAAGTCAAGTCAATTGAACTTCTAGTGTGGGATCAAGGGTATTCCATATTTGATTTTTCTTTGATTAGTGTGGCTTAAAATATTCAAGCTTACCAAAAGTAAAAGCGATTCAAGCTTACTTTACTACAAGCAATTAGTAGCAGCTCATTATTTGAAGTGAACATCAGCCTATTCTTTATTTCAATAATTCATTTTAATTTGCGCCTTTGAGACTCAGTCCAAGTCAGTATGGTCTTAGTCTGGTCTGGGTTTTCCTCGGTCTGATTTGGTTTGGACCAACTTTGGACCGGTTTGGTCTATGGTCCACACCTTGGTGTTAATAGATCTTTAGTTCAAGCTAGTCCGGTTGGGTTCGGCTCATCCCTTCCACTCTTTGTGATTTAGTGAATCAATCGCCTCTTGATAAGAGGTAGGTTTCTCAAGTTGCAAGGAAGTCCATAGGAATATTTCCTCTTCTATTTGAAAATATCGTCAAGGAATTCTTCCACGATCCCTCCTTCGGATCTTAGGATCTTTATTATTTGTCTGTCTCTGTGAGGAATCCTTTCCCCTTTCTCTAAGAGGTGTGGGACCTTGAACATGTAGAGAAGTACTTCGACTATCCCTTGAAGGTATGAGATTCTAAACATGTAGACTAACTGCATGTTTAGGAATAGGAGATTGAGGACAAACCTCATTCTCAGGTTGAGACTCTTCAAGATTGGAAATGGAAGATAAGGATGAACCTCATTCTCTTGAGCAGAGAAGCCTCCCTCATTCCTTTCGGGTATGGAAGGTGTGCCATCTTCGGTGACTTATTAGAATTCAAATCCTCCCCCTCACCAAAATATGGTTGAATGTCTTGCTGTAACTCATAGAATTCGACATCCTTTTTTATTTCACCAGTAGTTAGGAACTCATCCTCAATAAAGTCGACATTGTAGGAATCTATTTCCGTCATGCCACCATTATGGAGTACCTTGTACATCATATATCCCCTGGAATGTTCAGGATACCTAATGAACACCATCTTTGAAGCCCTTGGACCAAGTTTCCCATGTTTGCGGGTTGGGTTGTGCACATAGCTAGCCGACCCCCATGGGTGGAAGTGGTCGAATGATGACTTTTAACCAAATTATAACTCATATGGTGTGACAGATATACTCTTGCTTGGTACACGATTAAGGATATAGGCTGCCGTAAGCAGTGTATCCTCTCAAACTTATTGGGAGGTTAGTGTATGCTGTCATTGACTTGACTATGTCACGCAATGTTCGATTCTTATGATATGCAACACCATTCTATTGTGGAGTGCGTGGAATCGTTAGCTATCTTTGACATAATTATATATTCATGAAACCCTTTGAACACATTAGAAAGATATTTACCGCCTTGATCGATATGAAGAGTTTTAACTTTTCGTTCCAATTAAGTCTCTACTTCTACTACGAAGCGTTTGAACACATCAAGTGCTTCACAGCGATGAGATAGTATGTACACATACATATATTATGAATAATCATCAATAAGAGTAATGAAATAGGTAGCCCTATGACGTGTTCAATGTTTATGGGTCCGTAGGTGTCTGAGTGGATTAATTTTGAGGGACTTGATGCTCTCGAAGCCTTACCAAAAAACTTTATTATTGCTTTGCTGAGCAGACATATCTCATACCAAGATAATTTAGCGCTAGTGAGTTGATCTAAAAGACCTTATTTAACTAACCTACTCATTCTATCTTGGCCCACGTGGACAATCTAGCATGTCACTTAACAGATTCAGAATCAAAGTCAAAATATGAGGAAAAAAACAGAAGATACACTATTATGAAAATCATCCAAATCCAAAACAATGAAGTCTCTTTTTAATGTTACTCGATCAAACAAATTGCCACTATAGAACAAATCTAAACTATTAGGACAAAATCCAAAAGTAAAACATAATCTTATTAGAGAAACAAAAGAAACTAAGGAGCATTGCACCCTAGGAGCATAGAGAATATCGTGAAGAAGTAGCTGGTTTCCTCGACGGAGTCTGAGCTGGTATGTTCCTACCCTAAGGATATCTTCCCCATTATCGTCCCTCAGTGTGACAGTTTGGGAACCCACTGGGTAGCGATAAAGCTCCACAAATCCAGCTTTATCCTAAACTATGTATTTTGTTTCCCTCGTGTCGACAATCCATTGAGGAAGAGAGTTAGCAAACAAATGCATGGGAACAAACATATTATTCAGGAGTTTTAGTGAAGAGAAGTACCTTGGCCAGCTCACGATAATCTCGAGCAAAATGCCCCTTTTTTCCATAATTATAGCACTTCACTTATGCCATATCTTTTTGCTCCATTTCCCTTAGCCTTATTCTTCTTGGCAAAACCACATTTGGAGCGAGAGTTCTGAGAGGAGCAAGGATCTTTCTTGGGCTTCTTGTCATGATAAGGCCTGTTGCCCTTGAGCCCACTCCCTTTGGCAATGAATGCCATATTGGGAGGTACATATACTTTTATACGGTCCTCCTCAATCTTGAGGTGTTTAGAAATTGCCTCCAAGGTCTAAATGTTTTCATTATGTGCCAAAAATGACTTTAGAACTTCTCCAATATTCATTTTCATCAGGAAGAGTCCTAAGCACATTCAGCACCTGTTCCTCCTCTGAGACATATTGCCCAGTAGTTGTAAGATTACGAACCACGACACTCATGGCTCGAAGGTGTTCGGAGATACTCTGATTAGAGTCAATAGTATATCCATCTATTTTAATTGCAAGGTACGTAACTTTATAGCGGATGTTTGGCTAAACCTGATCTTAAGCTGGGCTTACATGTCCTTAGCAGTGGGAAAATGTTCACACTCTCCCAGGACACCATCATGCATGCAACACAATATTGCGTAGTGTGCAGAATGATCCCTTTTGAACGAAATGTGTTATGCATTTAGATTTTCCTTATACTGCTCACTAGTAGTAATATCTTAACCTTGTTCATCTTTTTCTGTCGGGGCAGACATAGAAGTCGTTAAGAGATCTAATATATGACCCTTCAGGGTGAGCTGAACTTTTGGATGCTAAACATCGTAATTCGAGCCATCTAGTTTTTTGTTGGAAGACATTATCAAATTCATGGCTACCATATCTAAAAGTTTATATAAATTGTTAGACACATCATTTAATAATTAAATTGTCAAGAAACGCCATCATTCATATCATATGTTCAAAAATTTCACTAAGCCCATAATCATTACATATGAATATGAATTAGGAGTTTCTATAATTTAATTATCATATAATTCTGTAGAATTTTGCTAAACTAATTAACATTTTAACTAGTGACTACCACAAAGATATCACCTTCAATTATGTAAAACACAATTACACAAGCTTATTATATAAGACCAATTTATATAATATATAAAAAAACAAACTTCTATGATTTATCAATATATAACACATAGTTATGCATCCTACCTCTAAGGTTCATATTATTATTATAAAACAGATTTATATAATAATATGAAATAAACATATAAAACGTATCCAAAATATCGAACAAAATCCTAGTTACTTGTAACAAGCATTCAAACATGTAAAATTGATTTATATGATTATGAAACATATCAAAAGTTGAAACACATTGATTGGTCCCAAAACAGAAACAGACTAAGAAAGAAAGCCAAAAACAAACTGGCCCCAAAAAAAAAAATGCCCCATCAAAGAAAGCCTGAACCCCCTATAAAAGAGTGATATCTTAACCTAACCTTGAAACCCTCTTCACTCTCTAACCCTAATCGCTATCTGCCTTATCCCTCTTAGCTCTGAAATCAAGGGTCTCTCTGTCTCTCGCCCCACCACCTTGTCGTCAGGATTTTGCTTCTGGTAGTCGCTACTACCTGAATCCCTCCTCCTTATGACAGCCACCAAGGCACTGAGAGGGCATCGTTGCCACTGTTGTTAGCCATCAAATCCAAAAACCCAAATGATGTTAATCCGTCCACCTCCGTCATAGATCTCAGGCAACATCAACAAAATATAAATAGGTAAAAGACGAGCCTGTGGGTGTGACCCATGCCACCAATGCACCACTAAGGTGGTTCACGCGTACCCAAAAAGTAAATTTTTTTGGGTTTTCGCACTGGCATCGTGTAGATTTATGGTCGATGAGGTGATTGGAGGAAGAAGGTGGTCTGAAATAACCTTTGTTTAGCATCGCGTGATGCTCACATGCCACCACTCTTGGCTGTTTTTGATGGGTATGGCCTTGATGTATTTTATCTTATACTATTTCTCTTATTTTATTTTATTTTATTTGAGACTTGCCATCGCTTTAGGCCACTGAGGCCTTACTGGATTTTGCCCCACTGTTGAGGCCACATAAATCGGCAGTGCGGTGGTGTTGGTGTAGGGTTAGAGGTATAAAGCACGTTCTGGTTTTTTGGGGCAAGATTTGATTTTTCCAGCCACTAAGGCTGCAGGACAGAGTCTATGGTTAGAAGGAATGAGGGTTGAGGTTATGGGGTTAGGGTTTGGGCGAAACAATCATGCCTTTAGGTTTTGGCTGACAGAAAAAAAATATGGGTTAATCATATTGAATTAAAACGAACTAATCATCCAAAAAGACAATCTTTAGCCAAGTTTGCTTTGGGGAGATATTTAAAATTCTAAATCAGAGAAGCATGCTTTTGTTATAATTGCAAAAAATTAAAATAGACTGATGTTTTATTGATCTGGGCATATATGTTCATCAATTATATTGACTGAATATTCAATCTTTAGTTAATTTAGGAGGGTGAATGTGAATATTCATGCTTTAATTATTTAATAACAAAAGCCATCTTGGTGATTGATAAGTCTTGAAAGTGCACTCTATTTTAAGGTCATTTTATACCATTTTAGGGAGAATTGTATGTTTTATGCTATAGTATGCACTTTTTTTTTCTATTTTACGTTCGGGTATGGTTCTTTTCTATATTTTGTAGGGTTTGGGACCATTTTACCCCAAATTGGACCCCCAAGTGAGTGTAGCTTGAACCCCTACAGACACCCCCAAGTCACTATGCCTGTGGAAGGAAGAAAGAACAGAAGAATGTCAAGACAACGCTCATCACGGATGGTCTGTGGTAAAGGCCACTGTCTATGGCGAGGCTATAACTACAAGTCTCTTCGTTTTCCTTCATCGTGTCGCTGAGGTTGATCGAGTTCTTCTTTAAATAAAGCCACTTCGTAGTAGATTTAGGGGAGATAGCAAAAAAGAGAACTCCTATTCTCTAATCTTTTCCATTCTTTTCTATTTTCTTAAGTTTAGTTTTAGATTTCTTACTTAGTTTTGAGTTTAAGAGTAAAAGTTATGAAGAAGTGCTGGCTGTTTTGGAGCCCTTGCCAAGTTGGGAAAGCCTTGGAGGATCTCCAGTTGTGCTAAGTTTTCTTCTCTCAAACTTTGTTTAGTTGTTGTTATTTTAAATATGTGTGAGTAGTTTTCTCAATCTAGGGATTGTTAGCCAAGTATTGATGTTGGAATCTCTAATGTTTATTTAGCTGCGCTCGATTCTTGATTGGAATTAGTTAAATTCTATCTTGCGTGTGAGATCATTGTGAGTGAATTTTGGCCAAATTTACTTGCTAATTCTAAATAGTTAAGTGAAGGATTGAAAGGTGAAACTTGCAGTTTGATTGGCAAGATAGGACTCAACTTAGCAATGCTAGAAAGATTCGCTTGTTAAAAGGAACTTTAGGCATCAAAAATCTATAACTTAGATTAAACAGGGACATTTGAAAGAATGACAGTTGGTTAGTTTAGACAATTTAGTTTATTTTGAAAGAAAAGATTCAATTCCAAATATGATTGCACCGCTTTCAATCTCCCGATATAGATCAAGTGCATATTATATTCCATTGATCTAAATCTTTACTAGGCAAAACAAATCCCTAGATGTCTTAAATATATTAAAATTTCCCATTAGACTATAGTGTTATTCAAACACGCAATTGAAATTTGCTTGCTTAACACTTTTATAGGACAAAATGTAATAGACTACAATTGGTCTTTATGGGAACAATATCTTTTCTAAACTACAACATCCGTGTGCTGGCGGGTATAGGATAGTAATTTAGTTGTATAATTACATAAATTAAACAACTAATTTCATAATTAAGATCAGTTAGGATGAATGTATCAATAGTCTGAGTACAGAGTTTCCAAAAGGAATTTGCTAAACATCAATTAGTAACTTGACTACAAAAGTAAACAGATTAATCATGTAGATCAGACTTGAAAGAATCAATCAGGGTAACTCAAGCAGTTTAGGCTACGATGCCACTGTAGGAAAATAAATGATTGATCTTGATGCGACATTGACAGGTTGGGAATAGTCCACGTGATTTGAATGCTACTAGACGACTACTAGAGTTGTCTTAGGATGAATTAATTCTATGCCTTGAAGAAATGCTGTTTGACATTGACTAGCAAGGCTTGGCAAAACTTGTTTTGGTTTGTTACACAAAGTCTTTGAAATGCACTTATATGACACATTGCAATCGGAGATAGGTCTAAACTCCCCACCTTACTAGGGCATTCTATATATGAGATACACCTTGAGCAAATGCAGTTTGACATATGCCTGTTGTGCTTGAAAAAACTACTTGAGTAGTCATCTAGTCCTACTGACTTCTTGTTTAATATTGAAAACATAGCTTGCTTTGCATCATCTATTATAATTGATTTTACTAGGCAGAATTGTCATTCAACAGTAAGAGTATAGCCAAAAGAAATAATTATTTTGATGTAAATTCTCTTTTTATGTCATGTACACCAAGAAGTCCCCAGCAGCAGCCCATTAGATGGTTTGCCACAACCTATTTTCCCTTAGTCTCTTATTATTTTGATGATGTAGCTAATGAAAAGTGTTTTGTAATTTTCTTTTCCTTAAGATTACAAAAAAAAATTCGAATCGCTAATCACCCATATCAATCCAGTCTAATTTGGTTCCAACAGTGTGTAGGGTTATTATTATATTTTTACAACTTATATAGTTTTATATAAATAAATATCTAGGCTCCCAGGTTGAGTGAGTTATTCCTATCATGTAAATATCACATGGTATTAGAGAACATTCGCTTCTGAAAAAAAAAAATCTGAATTTCTCTCCCTTCTTTTATTTATCTGATGCCTCCTAAAACCCTAACCCAAGGTCCCTATTGCCATAACTATGGATGACACAACATGTCTGCTACCACAACCACCGTCTCGGTGGCTTTCGAGGCTATTCACCCACCATCGACACCCTTCACCATTCTCTCCTCTCAAATAACTACACTTTGACTCCTTCCTTTTCTACTAAGCCTCTCACCTTTCCTCCGCCTCCACCATCAGTTTTAGCTTGTGGCAGTCAACACGACGTATGTTATAACTGTTCTAGCCTCGGTTGATGACTACTTATCATAGGAAATGCAATTCACCTCATTTGTTATTATGCATCAGCTCCCAGCCATGCTCTATGGCACTGTTATTCAACTGCCATGCACTATCTTAGTTGCTCCTAATGTTGGTCAGCATAATTCCACTTGGATTGATCAGCCAATTCGGGCATGGATCTTCGCTACGATCTCTAAGGAGACATTATGTGAGGTACGCAATATTTCGCATGGTTTACCCTTCTGGCAATATCTTGCTTTTCGTTCTAGTTTGGGTAGAGCATTAGATCTTAAGTGTATGCTCACAAATGTCTCAAAAAGAACTGATCAATCAATGGAGGATTATTTATGACAGATTAAAAACTTTGCTGATTCCCTTGCTACTATTCAGAGTCCAATTTTTGATCTTGAGTTAATTCAGTTACTACCTTGGGTTTACCATAAGATTATCATAGCTTTGTTATTACCTATTCCATGCTTCCAGGTAGTCCCAATTTTGATGATTTGTAGTGCAAACTGATTTTCTACAAGCAACTATTGAAGTTTCAGTCCAATCGAGAAACTCTTATGGATCAAGCTTATGTTAGCACTATTAGTTTTAGTAGTTCTAATCAAGGGGCGGTTCTTAGAATCAGAGAAATTGCAATGATAAGGGTAAGAATAACAGTGGGAGTCACACCTATAATAACAAAGGACGAACAACAAAGGCGGTAACAGGAATAGCAGCAACAATTCTTGGCAGAATGACTCATCTCCTAGGAGTATGCCTACTACTATCATATATAGTAGTCATGATGTTTCATTGTCATCTACTTATTGTAGTTTTGCTTTGGATACTCACCACTTGATTATAGGTAGCAATTAGTAGAAAGGATACTAGACTCCCACCTTAATGTTATTTGTTAAATCTGTCATGCCCTGGGTCACTTTGCTGACACCAACCCAAGCCGCTATCAACATCGCTAACAACCAGTGCTTCCTGCATATGCTACCTTTAATTCCATCAATGATAGTGAACAAATTTTGTATCTAGATTCTGTTACTTCCCCTAGCATATGACTTTTGATGCGGAGCAAATCGTGAGGCCTAACTTCCTTATCAACATCAAGGCTTGGATTCAACTTGGGCCCTCAATCACCAATGAGGGTGGTACCCAAGTAATTGGCTCTCCAAAGTCCTTATTGGTTTGGAAGCCATGAGAGGCCCCAAAGTAAGCTTAGGAAAGGTGGCATGGCACTTAGTAGCCTAAATAAGGAGCCTAGCTATTTTATCTCCAAGTCACCAATTTGATTTTACTTCCTTATTCTGGATAGAATATATAACCTAACTTCTAGCTCATTTTTGGCTAGGTAAATAGGCTTTGTTTTAGGTGAATATTATGTGGATGGATAGCCCTGGATGTCTATTTTCCAACAAACGCAAGATCATCATTAAATTCTAAGAATGGAGCAAGTTATAGGGTTTTAACGGAGCCATAGTCCGTGTAGGATCTAGAGGTGCACGTTTTTAATCAAGGATTTATTTAGGTCATCAAATGGGGGAATTAAGGGTCCAAACTTGTGGGAAGTGGATAGGCTCTTCTAGAAGGCTCTCATAAAAAGTCCCACCTTAATCGCCTCTATTTAGATAGGTGAATGATATCACTAATGGGAAAAAATGTACAGCTAATTCCAGCACACCATTATCCCCTAGTGGTCCCCCTTTAATTCTACAATTAGCTTGTTTTTCATTAGACAAAATCCTTATAATGCTATTGACTAGTACTAAGCTTAGGGGAGGGGGTATCTTGGTGTTTAATTTCCTATCTCTTGTATTACATTCAGCTTTGATGATTATGAGTGAATGAAAAGGCTAGAAGCCATTTTCTCTCTCAAAATCTCTTAATCTTTATCTCTTATTAGAGTGGTGATTTAGATTCATCCCTTTATATTAATCCTTAGTGCTTAGAATTTAGGGGATTAATTGGTGGGTTCTTTATCTTGTTGTTCTTTTAAGAATCCAAAGAGTCTCCATTGAATTTGGGTGTTCCTCCATTGAAGTGTTCTTTAGGTGTTCATCTTTTTGGGTCTTCATTTGGGATGATTATGCCTTTATTTGGCCAAGTGAATTTCTTCTTCTTCTAGATCCACTTCAACTCCTAACAATGGTAAGCTACTCACTAAGTATGTTTACTCTGGAATGAATCTTGTTAAGTTTAGAATGGAGCCTTGTTGCCTATTAAGCACGTTGGTCATAGTACTGTGTCTGCTCTTGTCAAGCCATTGCGCCTTAGTCGTGTCCTTCACATGCCCCAGTTGAGTCATAACCTTTTATTTGTTAGGCAATTTTGTTGTGACGATACTTGTAGCATGGTATTTGATTCTAATTTTGTTCGTTTTAAAGACAATACCATGGGTGACATTCTTTTGCAAGCCGTTAGTATTGGTAATGTCTATCCAGTTTATTTCCTACAGAAACCCCTCTGTTCCCCTCTTGAATTAATACGTTATGATGTATGACAGTCTCCTGTTTTATCTCATCATGTCTTTATGTATTATGTTTCATTCATTGATCGGTATTTTCTTTTTTACATGGATCTAACCTATTGAACAAAAGTTGGAAGTTTATATTATTTTTAGAACCCTCAAAACCTTGGTTGAAAATCTTTTTAACTATAAAATAAAAATGTTTCAAAGCGATGGGGGAAAAGAATTTGACCAAACTTCCATGCATGATCTATTTCTTAAACATGGTACTTATTTTTAAAAATATTACCCTGATCCACAACAATATAATGGAGTAGTTGAATGAAGACACGTACATCTCTTAGAAATGACTCATTCTTTTCTAATTGGTACCTCTCATCCTACCTCTTGTTGGTTAGATGCACTATACACTGCTGTCTTCACTATTAATCGGCTCTCTACTCCCGTTCTTCGTGAAAAATAGTGCTATGAGATTTATTTACAAAAATTCTTGATTACAAATTTTTAAAATCCTTTGAGTGTGCCCATCTTCCTTACTTACCTTTTGTAAATAAATTATCTCTAAGGTCTGTTGCCTGTGTGTTTTTGGGTGATGCCCCTTACTGTAAGGGCTATCGATGTTTAGATCCCTTTACTAATAGTGTTTATGTTATTAGGCATTTTCTTTTTTTATGAAAATGACTTCCAGTTTTCAAATATGGCATCTCGAGCTGCCTCCATTTATAAGCCAGCACCACTTGATCTTACTGAAATTTTGAATCTTACCCAGATTACGAATATTGTTGTCATCCCACCCACTTATTCCAACCTACCTTCCTCGGCCCAATTGTATTATGGGCCATCTACTGCATGGCCTCCTCACCCCATGCCTTACCGTCCAAGATGTGATACGGCCCAGCCCACCAGCTGTGCACAATCCAATGTTCCATCTTCCTCCGTCTCACCGCAGCCCAGACCATCACCTGTTGCACATCAGCCTCGTGCACCCCAACCACCCAAGCCCATTCTGCAGCCCAGTATCCATCCTAGCGCAGATCTTGACACAACCTAGACTTGTATCTTGTAGCCCTATCTCTTGCTCTCCTATAGGCCACGGACCAAAGCCTCGAGTTTCCATGGGCTAGCCCACCATGGATTGGGCATGTTTCTCATGACAGCCCACCTTTTCCTTATCCTGCGCACGCTATCAATGACTCAATTGCTTCCAGCTCTAGTTCCACCACCAAAGTTTATGGGATGCACACTAGATCCAAGTCTGTACTTTTAAAACCAAGCATCTTTTTTCTATGTCTATATCCTTAGCTAAACTAGAAGCTACTTCCTTCACCTAAGCATCCAAATATTCACAAGGTAAAGAAGCAATGCTGAGGAGTATAATGCGTTACTAGCTAATGGCATATGGGACTTGGTTCCACCCTTCCCTTCACAAAATAGAGTTGGGAGTAAATGGGTCTATAGAGTAAAATATCCGTCTGATGGATCTGTAAAGAGATATAAAGCACGTCTGGAAGCTCAAGGGTTTCATCAGCAAGCTGGAATTGGCTACCATGCGACATTTTGCCATGTTTTTAAACCTGGTATAATTCGGCTTATTCTTTCTCTAGCTATTTTGTCTCACTGGTCTATTAGACCATTAGATGTCAAAAATGCATTCTTGTATGGACATCTTACTGAAAAAGTCTATATGAAACAACCCTGTGTTTTCATTCATCTTGACTACCCCCATCATGTTTGCGAACTCAGGAAAGCCCTGTATGGTTTGAAGCAAGCTCCTCAGACTTGGTTTCATCATTTTAACAGCTTTCTTCTGTCTCATACCTTTGTGTGTAGTAATCCTCATCCCTCTATGTTTGCCCTTAGCACTGGTTCGCATATCGTGATTCTTGTTCTCTATGTGGAGGGTAATTTACATCTGCGTACATCAAAGTTTAGTGTATTTATTTGGTAGACCAACCTTTTGAAAAAGTCACTATTAGGATCACTGAGTTATTATGCCTTTAACATTTGGGGGACAAATTACTATTGAAATTTATTCATAACTCCCTAAACGTTTCATATTTGCAAATATAACCCCAATCCTTAAAAACTTACGTTCAAAAAATCAAAAATTGTATATGTGATATTTTGCTCATTAATACTACTCGAAGTCCTCTTTCAACTAGTATTAGAGCCACGTGACCAAAAATTATTAAGATAATTAAGCTAATTAATGACTGATTAAGCTAATTAACTATAATTAATGCTTGAATTATCACCTGCTTGCGCTTGTTCGAATTATTTAGACATTGTTCACTCACTGGAAGGAATTTCCTTAGTAGTACCTCAATTAAACTATATCATTGATATAGTTTAGAATTAAAAATAGAATTAGCTAAAATTAAGACTGAAGTGAAGGAGTTTAAGAAGCAATTATCTGTAATTCACCTTTCTTTAGTTAACGAAATTAGACATAGTGAAAAAGCTACTTCCAGTATTAGTACTCCATTCCAGCATAAATATCATTTCCAAAATCCCAAAAACAAAAATTCATTTCTTTTGCATGATATAAAAGTCCAAAAAGAAGTAGGAGAAAAATCAGGTGAAAATCGACTGAAAAAGTCGAAAAAGAAGAAGATGATGGAGTATAAGCAATATACTCTTAAGAAACTACCGAATATGTTTGAAAAAGAAAAAAATCCAAAAGAATTAAATAAGATCATGAGCGTAATTAGTGATAAAATACCGTATCATTTGATGATAATGAAGAAACAAATAACGCCCAATTAGAAGAAGAAATATATCGGCAGATGAACCTTGTTAAATTGGAAGATCTTAATGTATTACCATTAGAAGAAGTTAGAAGAAAACTCGATAAAAAAAATGGTAGAATGGCTATTGAAGATGAGATTAATGAAATTGAAGAAGAACTCGACTTAAGTGAAATAGAGACCAATCTGGTTAATAACATTAGTCCTAAACCTGAGGAGTTCGGTGAACCTTCTAGAAGAAATACTCATTTTAGAAGACCTAGGTACGTTCCAGTAGGACCTGTAGCTAATTTTTCCTTTGGGTTTATCCTAAGGAGAACTACCACATTTGAAGAAGTTGGCCTTATTCCAATTAGTCAAACAGGATACATCTTAAACATCGATGGAGCTTGTAATAGAGAAGAAATATTTGAACATTGGAAAAGAGGCATAAATAGTGTCTTAAAGCTAAGTACAACATGGACTGCTACCAATTTCCTAAATTACATCAAACATAGTTTTTCTTACACTATAGCTTACTAGTATGATTTGTTAAATGAAGACGGTAAAAATACATTAAGAATGGTGGAAATACCAGTTGCAATGTTCAAACATCTATGCAAAGAAATTGAAATTGAGTTTATTGGAGCTAAACTTGATTATGAAGAAAAAGCAAGAGAATGGCAAAGAAAGACTAATAATATAGAATTATGGGATATGCAAGATCCAGAGAATTATATTACTGAATTTAGTCAATATTATTATAAAATTGGGCATAATGAAACTAATCTGGTTATGTTTTATGACAAGTTGTCATATCCTAGAAACTCCATAATTAATGAAAAATACATTACATGGCTTGAAAGAGCAGACATCATTGACACCCGTAGTTCAAAAATCTCTTATTTACGAAAATGGATCAATGATCAGTGCCTTGATTTCCAGAAGTAAAAGAAAATTAAAAAGCAGTTTTTAACTTGTTGGGATTCTCCTCACCAATGAGGAAAGGAGCCTGAAAAAATAAGGAAAAGAAAATTCTATGAGAAAAAGGGCTTGAACAAGCAAAGGGGTGAGAAATGTAGAGAAGAAAATATTATAACAAACCAAGTCCTAAAAAATGAAGATTTTTTTTAGGAAAACCGCTTATTTTCTTGCAGGGAAACATAACTGCAAATGTTGTGCATGCGAAGAAGTAGGATATTATGCTAATGTATGTAAAATAGGAAGAACAACAAGCTTATTGAAACCTTGGGATGCTAGATTATGTTGAGCTTATTGAAGATGAGGCATTAGACCTAGCCTTAAGTGACAATAAAAGAATTATTGAAATTATATTGGACAATAAATATGAAGAAAGTGATTACGAAGAAACAAGTCATATGATGGAAAGTGGCTCGATTAGTGTTGGTGATCTTCAAAGAGAAGAGTTTTTTTTTGTAGACAATGATAATGAAGAAGTCAAAGGAGATTAGATTCTTCCCATAATCTAGAAAGACATGATCTATAAAAACTCATCTTTCAATTGAAGAGTAAGTATGTATGCAAAATGATGGAAGGAGATTTAGAAATAAAAGATTGTGAGTATGATGTGGGCAAAGTTAATCTCATCAATTGGAAAAACATCCTTAAGTATAATAAAGATAGAAAGTACAGGTATGTCCATATTGGAAGCGTCTAAGTTCAAATCACTCTATTACAATATTATGGTAATGATATTGATTTTATGCTTTGCTCTGTGATATTAGGCATAACAAATTTAATAATCAAATTATCACAGGAATTAAGACCAATTTATGTAACGGATCAGTAGAATTCAACTATCAACCTGGATATTATGTAGGTCTAAATGATGAATTTGCTAACAATTTCTTATCCCTCAAGATAAAACAGTTGGGATGGACATGAAAAGAGGAGGATATTCATTAAGGATATTTTGAAAAATTATCTACAAATTAGATAATACAATAGATCTGAAAACTAAGGTGACAATGATAGAGATAGAAAAGATTGAAAGCCTTACCCTTATGTAGAAAATCTAGAGAACTAAATTCAATCCTCAAGAGATAAAAATTGACAGGTCATGGATTTCTAACTTTGCCAAGCATACTAAAATCAATAAGAAAAATATGATAAAAATCGATGAGAATGGTAAGATTACCATTAAACCCCACTTATTAAGAAGCATGAGCACAAGAATCCTAATAGGGAGAGGGGTCTTCATCAGCTAGAGAAAAGCTTAATGAAGATGGTACAGTTAGTATGACCAGCAAAATGAGTAGAATCAGTTTTGAACTCATAAGATACAGTGTTGATCAAAGTATGAATCTTGATAGAAAGGTTATTAGGTACAAAACCAGAATCGTTAGTGAACTAATCTATGAAGATGAGTTAGTAAAAAAATGACAATGGAAATATGCTATGAGGCTACCAATACAAATCCTAATAGTATCTACGTCCTAATAAAGGTTTGTTTAGAGGGATATAATAAATATAAATTATGTGCTTACATAGATAGTGGTTGTTCTGTATGCTTTGAAAAAAGATCATTATTTTCAGAATTTATGCGAAAAAAAGCTAAGAATTCATTACAAGTAAGGATAGCCACAATAATATTATAAGCCACAATAAAAGCTCTAGAAGGGTTATCCATAGAATTAGAGGAGTTCAATGCATTATACCAGTTCTATGGGCTACTAATCAACCCTTTCATGATATGATTATCGAAAATAATTTTCAAAGATTATATTCTCTATGCACACAGACCATCAATAAGATAATATTCACAATTAATGGTTACTCTGTTCCTATTGAAAATTAAGTAAGACTTACATACATCAGAAGATTAAGTTTAAACGCAGCCAGCATGGTGAGAAGGTAATGCCTGCGCAATGAGAAATAGCACTGACAATCTCATTGCTTGAGTTATCTATTAAAGAACAGATTGTTAAACAATAAGAGAAATTCTGCAAAAAACTCTACTCTGATAACCCTCTAAAAATTTGAGATAAAGATAAAATATTTGCTATAATCACTTTACTAAATCCTAACACTATTCTGAGTTAAACAAATGGTATATACACACCAGGACATTTAAGAATTTGATAAATAAATTAAAGAACTTTTGGATAAAAGATTAATCAAGAATAGCAAGAGTCCTCACACCAGTCCTACTTTCAAGGTAAGAAATCATGCAGAAGAAAAGAGAGGAAAAGCAAGAATAGTAATTAATTACAAAACAACTTAACGATAACAGTGTCTTTGATGGTTATTACATTCCTAAAAAAAGTCCTTTTCAACAGAATTCAAGGAGCCTCTTGGTTCTCGAAAATAGATTGCAAAAGGGGGAACTGGTAAATTAAAATGGATAAAAAAAAGCATTCCTTTAATTGCTTTTAGTGCCCACAAGTACATTATGAGTGGATAGTAATGTCATTTTGGTCTAAAAAATACACCTCAAATATTCTAATGAAGAATGCATAACACCTTTAAAGATCATAATCATTGTTATTTAGTTTTCATCGATGATATCCTTGTCTTTCCTAAAACTATAGAACAGCATAAAGATGACACCTTAGCTATCACCCAAAGATGCATTAATCATGATATTATACTTGTAAGAGCAAGGGCATTTATATTGAACAAGGAATTGAGCTCTTAGGCCTAGAGATAAAAGCTTGACAAATCATTCTACAAAAACATATTCTAGAAGAAATAGAAATTTTTTTGAAAAGATTGAAGATAGGAAGCAGTTAGAAAGGTTTCTTGGATGCCTTACCTATACTTCAGACTTTATCAAAGATCTAGCTAAATTAAGAAAGCCATTGTAGCAAAAATTTAAGAAAGAACAGAGTGGGACATGGACCTTAGCAATTCAAAGATTGTCCATAACATCAAAAAGATGTGTAAAAATCTCCCTTTTCTTAATTTGTCTAATGAAGGAGATGAATTGATCCTTGAAACAGACGCCAGTAATGAGCACTAGAGTGTAGTACTCAAAATCAAAGAAGGGGAAAAACTCTGTAAGTATCACAGTGTAAGTTTTAATAAGGCAGAATGCAACTATCCCAATATGAAAAAAGAAATTCTTGCAGTCATAAGGGGGATTGAAAAGTTCTTAATGTTTTTAGCCCAAAAACCTTTTCTTATTCGAACTAATTACAAAGGAATACTTAGTTTTGTGAAAAAGAATTTATTAAATATGCAAGCACAGGGGCGACTCCTGCATTGGTAATTATAACTTAACTAGTTTTCCTTCTCTATTGAACACATATAGGGATCGAAGAACTCTCTGGCAGATAGTTTAACTTGAAAACTCGCCAATGGTGATCATTAGAGCAAAACTCCTGCCAAAAAAAGGAGGAAATCCAAAATGAAATGCCAATGCAACTAGAATGTGGTTCTCCTTCTAATAAAGTCCTTATTGATAATTTGAAATTCCATACAAAAAGTAGATCATTTTTTGGTCTACTATCTTCAGCCTACCTACTAAACCAAAGATTTTTCCTTATAGAGTTACAAGTTAATTAGCTAAGATGTCCTTATAATATTTAAGAAAAAATAAGTTCTCATGTTCAAGAAAAATGGTTCAATGAATTTTATACAGGTTGCATTGATTATTATCATCACTATTCCTATGATAATCAGGAGTCTTGGAGTACAATGATCTTCTTTTTCAATAAGTTTGGAGTTGGTGGTGTTAGTTTCCCAGCAAATTCAATCTCTCCAAATGACCTCGTCATTAAAGCTTGGGAATATGGGATGAAACTTTACTTTATGAAAATCCCAGTCCCAAGTACCCATTTTTCTTAAAATTAACCAAGTTCCAACAATACATGTTCAGAAGGATCCATTGAATTCTAACATCTCCTGATGGTCCAGCAAATATTCCAAATAATCGATGGCTATATGTGAAGGTACATTGTGCACTAATTAAGTATCAAAATGGAAAGGCCAAAGCAGCCATTATCTTGTTCAAACTATTGATTATGATGATCCCTATGATCAATGACAAGAATAGTTTAAAGATCGGCGAGAATTAGTTACTGATCCTGCTTTAGCAAAAGCTATCGATTTTTATAACATTTATCATCAAAATTGGGCGTTAATTGAACAAGGAAGGACATTAATGTGTTATGAAAATACTAATTTTGCCTATGACAATGAGTTTAAAGAATCATGAAGGCTGAAGGAACGGTTTCAAAAGATATCTTTGAGTATCTTTTTGATGTTGGAACTGAAAAATTCTTATCAGAAAAGGGAAAGAAATATCTTTTTGAATTATTGGAGAAATGGGACCTAAAGTATCTTCAATTAGATAAAGATTTTGATGATTATCCAGATAATAATTGTCTGGAAGATATAATTAGAGATGAAGGCATGTAGAATCTCAATGATGATGAGTAGTCTTGTCATCATTAAAAACTCTAAAAAGGTGTTACTCCATTATTGTACTATTTTAGCAAATGTCAGGTCTGTAAAATAAAGCAGCTTATTGTAGCTATATGAAAAATTAGTGTCTACTGTAGCCATGTAAAAAATCAAATGTGTACTATAACTATTAGGGCATCCTATGTACTCCCATCTCCTCTATAAAAGGAGTCGTTGGGTACTGGTAAAGGACACGATCATTTGAACATTCTTGAGTAAAAGAGAAGTCGAGATTCCCTATCTCTTTATGAGCAAGCATCTCTAATTATCTTAGCTTAAGTCCCTCTTCAAGCTTTCCATTGTATTATATCTACTTTTTAAGCTTTCAATGAAAGAAGTTTCCTAGTAGGGAACTTCATTCAATCGAACCTTATGTCTTGAGTATTATAATTTCTTGATTAAAGTCGCACTATTCTTTAAAATATAAAACTTGACTAGTGACTATGGTCTGAGGTAGGAAACGAAACAGATCTGTACCGTACCTAACAAGGAAGGTGTGGTTGAGATTAACAATCTCTGTACACTAGAACTAGAGGAACGCCAGAGTCCAGCGACGACTAAGTTCACGTAACAGTTGAAACTCTCTAATTAAGTTTTAACTATTTTGCTAGGCATGTTGGGTCTATAACCATAGAAAGTTTAATACATAAGATATAAGTAGTAGATTGTGATAACTAATACCATTAAAGTCATTAAAAGAAGTTTAATCATATAAAACAAGTGTATTTCTTAAAAAAAAAAATCTTAAAAATAGCTTATTTACATAGCTAACCCTTTTTAAGGACCTTTCTATAATTTCTAAAAGTTTAGGGAATAAAATAATAATAAAAAGCACCAGAAAGTCACTTTCACCAAGACTGGGGGTACCAAAGTGTTAATTTTTTCAAAACCTGATCCAAACAGTGAATACACCAAAACTGAGGGTACCAAAGTGTCAAATTTTCCTATGTGGATGATATTGTCTTGACTGATAGTTCCTCCCAGATTCTCCACTGTTTTATCTCCATTCTCTCTAACCAGTTTGCTATGAAGGACCTAGGGGAACTTCACTACTTCCTTGGCATTCAGCTACAATGTAATTCCATGTGTATTTTTGTCTCTCAGCAGAAATATGTTGATGACCTTCTCCATAAGTGTCATATTCATACTGTCAAGTTTGTACCCCTCCTTCTACTGCTCGTACTCTTTTATCCTTGACTGATAGTGAACTGTTTGCAGATCCTACTCAATACTGGAGTATGGTAGGTGTGTTACAGTATTTAACCATGACTTACCGCACTACTCACCTCCATGCTGTCAAGCGCATTTTCAGGTACTTGCAGACCCAGGCTCATAGGTTGTTGCTGCGACCATCTACGTCTCCCTTTATTATTGTTGCCTATTTGGATGCTAATTGGACTAGCTGTGAGGACTCTTATTGATCGACTATAGGCTATGCAGTTTACTTTGGACCTAGCCTTATTGCCAAGCATTCCAAGATGCAACCCACAGTCTCTAAATCCTCTATAGAGGCTGAATGTCATGCTCTAGGCTACACTATTACTGTGACTGTATGGATTCAGAAGCTCTTTTATGATCTTGTGATTATCATTCATGATCTTGTTCATTTATATTATGACAATATTAGTGCCACTTACATGTCAGCTAATCCAATCTAGCATGATCGTAACAAACATATAGCAGCGAACTACCACTTTATTTGTGAGTGGGTTGATGCTGGTGATCTTGTGGTACAATGTATTCCTACTAGATTATAAATTGTTGATATATTGTTGTCCACTAAACAATTTTTACTTTTAAAGTCAAATCTATTACTTGCATCCCCCGATCAGATTGAGGGGGCGTAATAATGTGTAAAAATATTATTGTATTTTTACAACTTGCACAATTTTGTATAAACAACATCTAGGCTCTCAGGGTGGGTGAGTTATTCCTATCATCTATATCTCACAGGTTCGTTATCTCTCATGCAAGAAGAAGTATACAGGACTATTGCGTGTTCTTTTTCTAATCTCCTTTCTTGTTCTTATGACATTAGATTACTAACATCTTGGAGTAGGGCAATTTGAGCAAAGAAAAGATATAGTTTGTAAAAATCAACCATTGTGTGATCATCTCTAAATTTAGTTTTATGTAACTATTGCAAAGTCACCTTTAACTATTTAAGCTTTTGAGTAGGCCTAAACATAGCACATCCTTGCAAATCCTAACTCCAAATATCAATTACAATATGTTTGAACTTAGGATCCTCATTTTACAAAACTTGAACTAGGGCCTACGGTTACCATCCTCTGTTAAAAATATGAGTAAACCTAGGGAGTGATAAGAAATGCCTTTAAGGAGGAACTTGATTTGTGTATCTTCCCAAAGCTTAAGCTATTTCTGACAAATACTTTTTCAATCGTGGAAAAAAAAAGTGTTATCTTCATCATAAGAACAGTTAGACCAAGTATAGAGACACATGTATACTTAAGTTCACAAACTTCACACTCTTCAATACAATTTGTAAAGTATTGAATTTCCTAAATAGAGACTCTAGCCTCCCTCTAATTCTATCATCATCATACAAGGCGTAATTAAAGTCCACAAAATTATCCATGTATGTATGTATGTATGTATGTATGTATGTACGTAGGTATGTATGTGTGTATATATGTATGTGTGTGTGTGTGTGTGTGTGTGTGTGTGTTTGTGGGTATGTGTGTGTGTATATGTGTGTATGTTTATATATATACACACACACACACACACACACACACACACACTCTCACACACACATATAGATACATACATATACATATACATATACATATATATATATATATATATATATATATATATATATATATATATATATATATATATATATATGTATGTTTGTGTGTATGTATGTGTGTTTATATATGCACACACATACATATATACAAATCACCTACTCATTAAAATTGTGTGCAAACGTGGCACAAAGTTTTGTATTCGGATCCAACTGAGGCATGAAACAATGCACCACACTTGAACTAAGTAGATATCATGCCTCTAAATTAACCATACTCTAGCTCTAGGGTGATGGTTATTATTTAGATATGAACCCCATCCAAGGAAGACTAAATTGTAGATAAAATCATAAGTGGTTGACTTGATCTTAATTTCAAGCAAGCCCATAGGCCCCATCGTGTTAGCATGGACAAAGTGTGTAACCTTGGTTTGCGGAGAAGTCTTTTGTATCCACAGTTATTGAGCTCAAACTTTACTAACCTTATTTTTCTCTCTGTATTCCTCCACTTTATGTCTAAACTTGTGACAAAAATGTTGTTTGAATGGCTTCCAATCATACTCAACGGCTTGCCTGATTAATTTGTCACTTTCAGACATGAATTCCACAAAATCCGGCAACCCATTTTCAAGTGAGACTTCTACTAATATACTAGCATAATTCAACGATGTCCTTTCCTTGATATGATTATCTATTCGAATTGGAGTTCCCAGTAAGCTCCCAATCTTGTTTAAATTGGTGATCCCCATTATTTAGGTTAAAGTCTAAGATGCTGATCCATAAAGCAATTTTCGGATAGTTTCTCTACCATTAAGAACGTCTTCACTTCATGCCTTCATTGGTACTAGTTGCTATCAAAAAATAAGCTTCTATTGAGTACATGGTCTGTATTCTTAGCAGACTTAAATCTTATTATGAACATGCTTTGCAGCAAAGTGGATACCTATAAAACATTGCACCAAGCCCGAATTTTGGTCAAAAAACCAGCCATTACCTAATAAGAAGGATATTGCCCTATAGCACAACATATAAAAGTAGTCTTCTAATGCTCAATTTCCTTATGAACATCCTCCTTCTCAATTTTCACAAATTTGCATCCATCTACTTCGCTAACAGGTTGTACATTCAGTGATAATTCATTATCATTATTCACAACCGCATCATAAGATTTTGGGAGATTATCAATTTCAAATGTAAGTTCCTCCTTGATATGATTAGCCCAGGATTTTAGAGGGGATTATCATTTAGGTCCACCTTAATTAGGTCATTTTGCACTATTCTGATAAGATAAACACTCCTATTATCTTTTATTCGATCATTAATTATGAACTATATCCCTTCAATCGTAAGCATTATCAGACTAAGAAAGCTTGCTAATATAATCAATACTTGCCTAGTCTATATCAACAACTAAGTCTCTCTATGATCCATCTTCATCTAAAAGCCTCCTCATGTTATTGTGCCTTCCCCAACAGATGGTTTTATGGTAGAAGTACATTGTATTTTTATTTCCATCTTGAAGTTCATTACTTCGTGCTCTTTTACACCATGTCGTTTCCTTTTATGGTAAAGGGCATCCAGTCTAGCGCATAACTTATGGTAAAGCCCATCCAGTTTAGCACATAACTTTCTTAAGCCTTTTTTTTTTTCCACACCATCTCATTTTCTTTGTATCACACCAAATCACATGTGCTTATGTCAATGCTACTCTCCTAGGCTAATTAGATAGTCTGTTTGCAATCATCCTTTAGGAGCTAGAAAGGTTCAATCTCAAAAGGCACATCCTTATTGTTAACGAAATCCTAAGGTGTTACATTAAAGTAAGATTGTACTATGATTTGATTTGACCTTGAGATTAATGAAACTGTCGCATTTGGGAATGTGATATACCAAGTTAAATCTCCCAAAAATATGCCGAATTCCTCCCTTACACCACCCCTTTCCTAAATAAGTACATGTATATCATGGTCAATATCTCAAATACCATCATGATCCACCACCTTCCAAAAGCTACTTATCTGACTTTCTCTTCTCATGATGCCCCATTTCCATCTTCAAAAAAAATTTCATTGAAATAGCCTAAAAAGAGCATGGTTAAATTCTGACCATATTTGAGGTTTTTCATTAGCCTACAAATCTTAGATGTTATTTCATGTTTAGCTAACTATAAATGCCTGCCATAGCTAAAAAATTCTTCTCTAAGTTTGAGACAATTTCAACCTAGTCCACATCTCCATTAAACACCCAAGTCACAGAGAAACCCCATGATATCCACTAGGGATGGAAATAGGTTGAGGCTGGGTCTGATCCACCTATACCCATATCCATTTATTTTTTTTTTTTGATATGGATTCAGACCCGACCCATTGTGCCTATGAAGATAGGACCCGAACCCATATCTTTGGGTTTGGCAAGTCCACAGGTGCAAACTCTATGACTTGGACACCTGCGTAAATTTCTACACAAATTGCCTGTCACATTGTTGAGTGTAAATGCCTAAGATTTTTATTTCTTTTATTTACTTAAAAAAGATGTGTTTTCTGGAGCAGAAAAGAAAAAGAAAGGAGTTGGGAACCTATTTGGGTCTATGGCTCAGAACTGTTTATGCTCCAGCCAAGGAGCTCAGTTGGTTTCCTGAGGTAGAAAGCATGAATAAGCTCCTTGCCTCAAATAACAACTGATATTTGGATTAGAGAGTTAAGTTCCTTATTCAACTATATATTTTACTGCACTTGAAAAAATTATATATTTTATTTTCAACACAAAATGGTAAAATAGAGTCATTAGTGAGCTTGTGAAAACACACAAAAATAAATAACCTTTCCATTCCGAACAAGCATTTAAACCGAAGGAACAAGCGAAAGGAATATGGCTTAACAAGAAAAGGTTCTTTTTGAGGTCCCCAAAATAGTCCCTAATATGGGGACCACGTAACTACATTTGCTTAAACTAAAGCTATGGGTTTGGCGCCAAAGGTGGGATGCCAAGATGAAGTGCATCCTGGCGCCACTCATCATCGGTGACGATCTCTACTAATCAAATCATAACATTGAAATGTTGCACTTTGAGAAAGCATGCATGCAACATATTAATAAATCAAAATTAAAATAAAAGGAAAGCATCCATGGTTCATGCCAAATGTGAAATAAAATAATAATAAAATAAAAAATGTAACAAGCAGTGATGGTAAATTAAAATTACATCTTTGCACATTACAAAACTAAATTAAATGATGAACAAAAGAGGAGATGGTAAAAAGGAGGAGGTAAAAGTCAACTGGTCCTTAGGTCGACCCACTTGATTAGCCAGCAACCTAGCAGAATTGTGATGGTCATTCAATTTGACAGGGTAGATACTCCTTGTTTCTTCTCGACTACACTGTTTTTTGGCCTCATAAGTGGTTTATTCTTTCCTCCCTAATTTTTTTCCAACTCCTCCCTAATTGTCCCCTTTATTTTCCCTCAACCCAAAGGGGTCAACCCCTATATATTGTAGGAAAATGATAGGATTGCATTGGATAGAATGGGGGAGAAGGGAACATGATTTTGAATGGAAACAAGAAAATTCAAATTGTGGTTGCACCTTCCTTATCCTTGTGGATGGACCTCTTCAAATTCACAACTGACTAATACTTCCTAACAGAAAAAAATATCATCATAATTAAAACTGGAGCGCAGTCAAATGTCTGCCCTGTCCAATTTGGGAACCTAGTCGGGTACTTAAGCAGTCAGTGCTTGAACTCAAGTGGGCTCCAGCATAGGCACATAACTGCTAGAATCTAAGTGTAAATTCAGTTTTGTACTACTGGTATTCTAGGTGTGCATGTTGGGTCTTTAGTTTCATCATTTGGCTTTTATGAAAAACCTAAACACCAATTTTTATGGTCTACAATTAGCCCCCACTTCGGCTAAGCCTGAGGAAGGTAAAGGTCAAAGTAAGTGCCTTTCATGCTTACTAAGTTACTAATTTGGGGATGATATTGCCTAGGCTTGGCCATTGAGAAACCTGAAGCCCGACGACTGCCCACTCTCATCCTGATGGAGGCGAATGATGAAATAACTTCACTTGGTCGCTTTTGGATATGAAATTTGGCATCTCTCAACTCTCATCAAGATAGAGACGAATGGTGAGATTCCTGAACTTGACCACTCTTGGATATGAAGTTCAGCGCCTGCCAATTCTCGTTGTGATAAAGATGAATGTCGAAATGCTTGAACTTCACCGCTCTTGGATGTAAGCCTTGGTGCCTATCCACTCTTATCGAGATAGAGATGAATGATAAAATGACAGAACTTGACCCCTCTTGGATCTAAAGTTTGACACCGAACCACTCTAATCGTGATGAAGATGAATGTTAAAATGCCTTAACTTGACTGCTCTTGGATCTGAAGCTCGATGCCTATCCAAGCTTGTCGTGGTAGAGACGAATGATAAAATGCTTGAACTTGATCCCTCTTGGGTTTGAAGTTCAGTGTCCACCCACCCTTGCCGTAAGGGACACAAATGCAAAAAAATGCTTGAAACATTTAGGCTGACATGTCTTGCGGATCGAAGGCCAGGGGCATTGAGTTAGACTACGTCATAGGGTATTAGTCCCCTATGATAAGAGATGCTTTTTGATGGAGGTAACATTAGAAGCCCCCTGTTTCTATTTATTATAATGGAAACCTTATATGTGTAAGGATTCAATAACAAAAATGTTTTAGTTTTATTGGTGCTATGGATAGCAGTCCCTAGTTTGGTAGAATATGGTTGTCCATATATTGAGAAATGCTTATTGTAAAAGGATCCGTAGTTCTCTTAAGGAATGTATGCAGAGGGCCCCCTTTCTTGCCTAATAGGTAAGCACCCGTCCTGAAGAGTCTAAAAATAGGAAATGACTCTTAAAACTTACAGCCATGGTTGGTCAAAAAGCGTTAGAATGCTAGAACATAAGATGGTTGGAAAAGAATGACTCAGAAATGGCAAGATATATAGATGACTTATCCGAATCTTATTTGATGTGAACCCAAATGTTTCTTTGTCTTTGAAAACCAAGTTTTTCCTTTTTATTCCTTTTTAATTCTCGTGTTGCCTGGCTCGCCTTTTTAGGTTTTCGAACTAGCCACTCAATTATTGCTTTTCTTTTCTTTTCTTTTCTTTTCTTTTTTTAAGGCCAAAAGATTCAATAGGGAAACATCTTCCTGATCGGGCCTCAAAGAGGTTACCTATGTATCCAATGTGGAATCAGGCAAGCCATAGTTCAAAATTTAGGGAACATTTGAGGGTTAAGGTGCCACAGGAAGGGAAGTAACTTGAAGCCTCAAATAACCTTTATGAAATGCCCAAGTGTGTCTAGGTGATGAGATTATTGGCACTGATTAATTTTCTCTCATTTTGCTTACTTATTTTCGACATTAGTTTTTCATGTTTCTCTTTTCGTTTTTTTCCTTTTTTTCTGACCTCTCTTCCTTCTTATAGCGCAATATGCTTGGATTAAAGCCTCTTCTGATTGCTAGTTTTTATATTGATATTGCAACATCACCTATGATACACTCCCACTTCCAGTTATGTCACATGAGATTAAGATATAAATAGGCTCATCTGAGGCTTGAAGAGGATCCAAGTGGTAAGCTTTTTAGGTTTGACGAGGGAACGATGTAGGTTACCCTAGGAGGCCTCATATCATAGGCATGTCCTTTAAGGTTGCATGAAATTGAAGTCTTGATCATTGTCTTTTTAGATGATGGGATTGAAGTCCTTGGTCTTTTTATTTTTTATTTTTTATTTGTCTGCTTCTCCTTTTGCATAGCTCGCATTGTTTAGTTTTCAAGCTAGCTCTTCTTTTATTTTTTTTCCTTTTTTTATTTGTTTTAAATTTGGGTTTGTCATAGGATATGAGCATTCTAGATAGGGAAAAAAAAAGTGTATAGAGGGATAAAGGGAAAAAAATTACTAATAAATGAGGCTACAGGAGAGTTGGACTTAAAAATGGGAAAAAGATAAGTAGCCTCTACAACACATGACTGTAAGCTAATTACCTAAGACTCATCCTATCTTCTAAGTTAAAATAATCTTGGGACCTCTTGTATAGAGGCTCTTACTTTAAGAACTTCCTGCCTGCTCGTCTATACCAATTAAACTTCCATTTGTTGTTAATTTGCCCTAGAGTGGCTAATTCTTCTTTAATCAGCACTCCTGCATTTCTTAGGCCTGTGAAAGTGTGGATTGTTATAAACTTCAAGTGTTCAATATAAGCAAGTTGTAAATTCTTGATTATGATTCAAATTTTTCCGGAAGGCTTTTGTACCATGTGGGCTATTTTAGATCTCCACCAGGCCAGAAAATTAAAGAAACTTTCATTTTTTTTCTACTTATGAAGTTCAAAGTCATGGAGCGTAATTGGTTAATCAATATGCTATTAATATTGGCTATGGAATTCCTTAACTGGGTCTTTCCAAATTCTAACATTGCGTGGGTCAACAACATTGTACCACTTCATACCTTCCTCGTCAAACTTCCAAGGAATAATGATGTGTTCCTGTTATATGCCTTTTAGAGTCCTAGCACTAACAAAATTGCTCACATGATGGTAAGTATTTACACTTCCATGAGATTTGACGTCAGAATGAAAAATTTCAGAGGTAATTACTAAAAATAGATAAATCTTTGAGTAATTGCTCAATCTGATTTATAAGTAATCAAACTTAGGAGTTTCTCCATTCTTATCACCTTCCCTAGTTCAGCTTGGGTAGTTCTTTATTGTGAGGCTGCTTCATTTTATCACCATGGGGATGCCAACCCTTGTCCTTACTTAGGTCCTCAACTTTCAAAACTAACTCCTAGATTCTATGTTCTTGCTCTTGCACCTATTCAGGCTTTCTTGGAGTTCCAACAGACGTCCCATGTCATTGCTTTCTACCATGGGAGAATTGTTCTGACTTTGTTCTTCGATTAAATGGTGGTGTTTGATCGATGTTTTCAAATTTCTCAGTCGACTGTTTTCTAGATCCTATTGATGTATGGTAAACTTCCCTGTCCTGAGTAACATAGAGATGATTTAGAAAGTTAAGTGTAGTAGAGATAGAATGGCTATGGCAAAGGAAAAATCCAATGGTTTAGGCCATGTGAGAAGGCGGTGATGGTTGGGTTGGCAAAAAACCTTAGGATGGCTAATAGACGTCTAGGGTGCAAGAATAACCATGGTCTACAAGGAACTGGTTTGGAATCAAGCCTTACCCTAGACTAGTTTCTAGGCCAGACCTAGACTATCCAACCCCTGGGGGCCCCAGACGTGAATTGGGATACCTACTAACAATGCATGGGTCTATAGGTTGGGCTGGGTTTTATATGAAAGTTTCAAACATATACTTCTAAGCACAAATATGAGTTCCAACCTAAGTCAAAATTTCTATACTATAAGGAGTTTTAAAGTGAGTTTGGTGGTCTCTTATGGTCCAAACACTTCGTTACCTATGAAATGTATGGTGTAACTAGAATGTTTGGTAGCATCTCCCGTTATCAGAAGGACTTTTGAGTGTGTGCCACAAGTAGGAAAAACAATTGCAAGCATAGTTGTAAGTTGAGTGGACCCAATTAGTAGCAATTGTTTTCCTCAAAAGGGGTAAAAATATAGGCTTTCCCATAGGTGTTTTTTAGTACCCTATAAGGCAGCACCCAAGATCACAATACAAGTACAACAATTTTAATTTTTTGAGTTGATTTTCAAGTACCACCCTCTTAATCAGTCCTCAATGAAGTTGACACTATAAGGACCATGACCTGGACCTCCCTAGTGCGGTTCCCTATGAATGGCTGACCACATTATTGGGTGAACTTGATCATGGCTTTTTATTTGTTTTATTTGCCCAAAAAAAGGCATGTTTTTTGGGATAGAAAAGAAAAAATAAGGAGTTGGGAATCTGTTGGCATCCCTAGCCAAATAGTATCACTATTTGGGGTAGGGCCTCACGCTCCAGTCAAGGCGCCCAAATGGGTTCCTGAGGCAAACAGCACAAACCGGCTCCTAGCCCTAAACAACAAGCGCTATTTGGACCAGAACACCAAGTTCCCTGTTTAACTACCTATTTTGGTACGCCTGAAAACATTTTTTTTAAAAATTTTGGGCACAAAGTAGTAAAGTAGAGTTGCTAATGAGTTTGTAAAAATGCACAAAATAAATGACTTTTCCGATCAAGCACTTAAAACCGAAGGGATAATTGAAGGGGATGTGACTTGATAAGGAACATTGTTTTTTATAAAAGGTCCCCGAATAACCACATGACTTCATTGGCTCGAACCAAAGGTGTAGGTTTGGGGGTAGATGTACGATGCCAAATAGGATGCATCCTATCGCCGCAGACGATCTGTGGTAATCAAATCGAAAAATCGAAATATTATACTTTAAGAAAGCAAGCATGAACGCATTACTAAATCAGAATTAAAAGAAAAGGAAAACATCCATTGTTCATGCCAAAGGTGAAATAAAAAATTAATAAAATATTAAAAATACAGTGAGCAATGTTGTTAAATTAAAATTACATCTTTGCACTTTTGACAATTAAACTAAATAATGAACAAAGGGGGAAATTGAAGTATTATACTCTAAGAAAGCAATTATGCAACACATTAGCAAATTAGAATTAAAATAACAGGAAAACACCCATTTCACGCCAAAGGCGAAATAAAAGAATAATAAAGTAGAAAAAAAATATAGTGAGCGATGATGCTAAATTAAAATTACATCTTTACACAGTAGAAAATTAAACTAAATAATGAGCAAAAGGGAAGATGGCAAAATGGAGGAGAATAAAAGCCAGTTGGCACTCAGGTCAACGCACCTAATTAACCCAAAGAATCAAGCAAACTTGTGAGAGTTACTTCATTTTAATTCGACAGTAAAGGCTCCTTTTTCTCTTAAGTGCACTTTTTTTTTTTTAGGCTCACAAATGTTTTCTTCTTTCCTCTCTAATTTGTTTTCTAACTCATCCCCAGTTGCCCCCCTTATTCACCTTCAACCTAAAGGGGTAACCCCCTATTTATAGTAGGGAAAGGATAGGATTGCGTTCGATATAATGAGAGGGAAATTTGGCTGCAGCTTCCTTATCCTTGTGGACGGACCTCTTTAAATGCGCAATCGACTGATACTTTCTAATAGAAAAAATATCATCATAGCCAAATCAGTCCTTAGTCGGGTTCTTGATTAATCCGATTCGGGTTCTTAAGTGGTCTAGTGCTTGAACTCAGCGGGTTCCAACACATGCCTATAATTGCTAGAATCCAAGTCTAAATTCGGATTTTATGCTGCTTGGCGTCCAACTCTACAAGTTAGGTCTTAAGTTTGGTCACCGAGCTTTTATAAAAAACCTATGCATTATTTTTTGGTGTCTGCAAAGGGTCTTTAGTGGGTGCAAACCATTTTTATGGTAGGACAGCTAGCAAACATTATATGTCTCCCCCTGTTGACATATTATTACATATTTGTGGCAAGATGGCAGCAAATACTACCCTTAACATGAATATGTCTTTAAAGTATAATATCTAATGGCATAAAGCCTGCCAGTTGCTCGTAACCTAATGGAAAAAATCATCAGATAATTGACAATGAGAGTCGAGATATAACATTAAAGAAGGGATTTAAGAACAGAACTTTAGAGCGAGACAACGAAAGTGACCATCAACCGCTATAGAGCGAAGTGATGACTGGACCGAATGAAGCAGTTGGGTAATGACTCAATGATGCAAAGAAATTATTTGATATATAATAGGGGGTTAGGGTTAGTGACTCAGTATTCATTGATATTTTTTAAATAAAAATTATTATGTGGTCTTGAGCGGGCTCCGGATTAGGTCTGGGTCCCAGCTTCTCCAATCTAAACTTGCACCCCTCCCAGAAACCACATAGACCTACACCCTTTTAAGACACATTGGGTCCCATTTAATTTGACCTAAAGCATGAAATTTGTGACGGCTCTAGTAGATCTAGGATGGGTCCGGAACTGACTTCCATGACTATTGCTCACACAAATGTAACTCCATGACCTAGCATTTGACCTTTATTGGATATATTTTGACCTCCCCCATGGATAACCATATGATACTATGCCCATGGAGTAAGAGAAGAGCAGAAATTCTATTCCAGCCAAGACCACGGTCGGACCGTGGTGAGCTATGTAACTGTGGTCTCTTCGTCTTGCTTTAGCTATGTGGCTGAAAGCATCCATGTGCTTCTATAAAACCTCATTTTTCAGCAGCAAGAAAATAGAAAGGAAGCATAGTTTTACTTCATTTTCTTTCTCAAAATTTTGCTCTTTAGTTAGGATTTTTAGTTTGATTGTTGTTTTAGTGAGAAATCTTGAGTGTGAGTTCGGTTTTGAGGTAGTTTGAAGCCCTTGGTTGAAGGTTCTCTTTATTAAGCCCTTCCCTTTCATATTTGCGCTGTATAATTGGTTAGTTGTTGAAACTTAAATCGTGTGTGAGTAGTTTATTTTGTCTAGGGACTTATTTGTTAGTGAAAGTATAGTTGGATCATTTTTATCATTAGAATTGTGCTTTGATCTGTGATTGGTTTGATTTCATTTTATCAAGTGATTTTCATGTTGTGAGTGAATTTTTGGCAAAAATTTACTTGCACACTTGAAACAATTGAGTGAAAACTGAAAGGTAACATTCGATTTTTAGACTGCTTGCTAAAACCTAACATAGCATCGACTCAAAAGCGAGATTTGCATGTTAGGAGGACTAGAGAGTAATCAAAATTATTTAACTTGGATTAAGATAAATTAGTTTGAAAGAACGATCTTTTCTTAATTTAGGCAATTTGGTTGACTTGGAAAGAATAGACTAAATTCTGGATAGATAGTAATTCCTCAAAATTATCTGATTAGAGAAAAGCATATGTTTTTCATTTTGATCCAATCACCTTTCTTAGCTGCATATCCTGATAGACCAAGCTCAATAGATTACTTTAGAATTTAGAATTAGTGGAGTTGAAGTTGTTGAATTAAAATCCCTTGATTTAGTATTTGCTTAGCATATTCTGATAGACAAAACTCAATAGATTACTTTGATCCCTGAGGACAATCTTTTTATCTATACTACGACTACCTGTGTGTTTGAACAGCAGTGGTCAATTTTTTGCCGCCGTTGCCGAGGATCAATTTGTTAACTATTGAGTTAATCTTACGAAAGTGACTAAGCATTTTATTGTCTTTTATTCTATTTTTATTATTATTTTTTCTTCTTTGATTGCACTGGTAGTGTTAGTGATAGTGCTTGCAGGAATCTTCCCTATTTATGCGAAGTCCATTCCAATACGAACCCGATCCTAAGATCGAGAGGACTTTTCGTTAAGGAGGAAGACGTAAAGAATTAAAGAGCAAAGCCGCGAGGCAAGAAGAATTCTAACAAACATGGCGGGAGGAGGAGGTGACCAAAGAAGGATCCTTAGGGATTTCGTTACCCTAGAGTCCAAGGGATTGCCTCGAGTATCCCTCACCCTAATGTTGATGCAAACAATTTCAAGCGCAAACCGACACTCATTTCCATGATACAACAATCTCAGTTTGGAGGAACTCCTTTGGAAGACCCGAATCTAAACCTCTCGGTCTTTTTAGAGGTGTATGACACATTGAAGCTTAATAGAGTCTCCACAAATGCCATTCGATTGCAATTATTTCCCTTCTTATTAAGGGAGAAAGCAAGAGCTTGGCTACATTCATTGCCATTGGGATGTGTTACCACTTGGGATGAGTTAACAAGAGCTTTCCTCGCCAAGTTTTTCCTTCCAAGCAAAATGGCAAGTTTGAGAAATCAATTCACCAAATTTACTCAAAAAGATGAAGAGATGCTCTATGAAGCTTGGGAGTGGTTTAAAGATTTGCTACATTTATGCCCCCATCATGCTCTTCAACAATGGATGATTGTCCAAGCTTTTTATAATGGTGTGACCTAACCTGTAAGGTTTACTATTGACGTGGCGGCTGGAGGTACCTTAATGAGCAAAACTAAATATGAGACCTATGACCTAATTGAGTAGATGGCACTTAACAATTTTTAATGGTCCACCGATCAAGGCCAACCCAAATGGGTTGGAGGCAAGCTTGAAGTTGATACACTTACTTTGCTTTCTGCTAAAGTTGATGCTATGACTCAAAGATTGGACCAAATGAGTGTTAATGCTGTGAATTCTAGTGCCCCTTCCCCATGTGAAATTTGTGGTTCTATTAAGCATGTGACTTTGAATTGTTAAGTTGGGAGTCCTTTTTCCTAAGACCCTAGTGAAGTCAACTATGTGCAAAATTTCAACCCAAGTCTGATCAATGACCCTTACTCTAGTACCTACAATTTGAGTTGAAGGAATCATCCAAATTTCTTCTATAGGTCCAATTCAAACCCTTCGAATATGGCCCCAATGAATGCTAGACCACCTCTTAGTTTCCAAAGACCTCCTTTCCCTTCTCAAGTACCCCAAAAATCTAATTTAGAAGTTATGATGGAAAATATGCTTATGGCACAACAAAAGTAGGATAAGTATATTAAGACATTAGCCTCTAAGGTTGATGTGCTCATAACTCACAATAAGATCTTGGGTGCCTGGATTACGTAAAAAGCTAGCTTTCCATCTACGCCGCCAGATAGACTTCCTAGAAAGTCCAAACCTAACCCTCGTGAGCATTGTAATTATATCAACTTGAAGGAAGAAGTAGAAGACTTTATTGACCCCGAGGACATACCAATAGAAGAGGGTAGAGAAATAACCATGGTTGAGAGTAATGAGAGAAATGGTGGTGGCAAGGCCGCCACATTCATAGAGAATGAAACTGTAGAGATCCATATAACTTTTCCACCTAAGCTTTCCGACCCAGATAACTTTTCTGTCCCCTGTATTGTGGGAAAGGTAGAAATTGAGAAGGCATTATATGATCTAGGTGTAAGAGTTAGTTTAATACCATACTCTTTGTTTTATAAGTGTCACCTAAGGGCATTACAAATCGCACCTTTTTTACTACAGTTAGCAGACGGTTCTAAAACGCAACCCATACGCAAATTAGAAGATATGCCAGTCAATATAGGAGACATTTGAGTATTGGAAGACTTTATCATAGTTGATATGTGTGAGACCGATGACACTCAAATTATCCTAGGTCGGCCCATGTTGGCTACAGCTGGTGGCCATATAGATGTGCGAAAGAGACAGATTACATTTGAAGTGCAAGGGTGTTACGGTGTGTTCTACCATATGAAGGAGAAAGTGGTTTTTCCTAATTCTTCTCTATTAGATGAATTTCCCTCTTCCCCTGAAATTAACATGGAGGATGTCTTGAATTGTGATGATTCTCCTGAATTAGACTGGATTTCCACTGAGGACCCCGACCAAAGGTATGTGAAGGTGGCTATGCCACCTAGCATACCCAAGGTTGCGGCCCATGCTTCTAATGAATCTACTATGAGTTATTATTGCAGGTTCACTCAAACTGTTCTCTTTGTGCCCCCTATGGAAGGATTTGAAGTGGACTTTGATTTGGGGGTTGAGCAAGTTGATAGCAGCTCTTCCAATGGGCTATGTATGTGGTTTATCTTGTACGCTGATAGATCGCTATGGCGTCAAGTGATGATGATGAAGGACCTTCAACTAGAGCTTTTGAGATGGTATCTTCGATTGAAGAAGTTTGACTTTGTGGTATGCGATAAAGTTAATGTCCATACACTCACTGATCCAGATCAAGTCTAGAAGTACGGTCAAGCTCTTGACCTTAAAATAGCGATTCTTGGGAGGCAACTCAAGTCCTTTTTCTTTTCTCAGTTTTGATTTTCATTATTTCTATAGTTGGTATGAGGGAAAAAAAACGAAAGAGAAAAAAAAAGAAAAAAAAAGAGAGAAGAGAAGAGAAGAAAAAAATAATAAAAAGAAACAAGAGAAAAAAAATACATTTTTACAATAAAATGTTTGGCACCACGGCCAAGAAGCTCAGCATTGTGGCCGTGGGGTGCCAAACTAGAAAAATAAAAAAATTAAGGTGTCAGCAAACAATCACGATCAAAGAGTGGTGAACCGCACGGCCCGTGGTGACCTACTATGGCCCGTGATCAAGGGTTTTGACCACGGTTTTCCCCAAATTCATCTTCTTCTTTGAGCTTCTCTCTCTACCTTCATTTTCTCTCTCTAAAATCACCATAGCTAAAACCTTGAATCCTCCTTTATTTCTTCTTATTTTTCCTCCATTTTTATTCAAAATTCATTTTTTTCACTTACACTTTCTCGTTCTTCCATAAATTTCATCTCATTCTTCTTCTTCTTCTTCTTCTTCTTCAAACTCATCTCACTTTCACCCATCCACCATAACCATCTTCTTCTTTCTCTATTTCTTCTCCTTTTTACTTAAAATTTTCACTTTTCTTCTTTAAATTTTAATTTTTAGGTTTCTAGTTTCAATTTTTGTCTCATTTTGCAACAATGGCACCTGTCAAAAGACAAAGGAGTACCAAGGAGGTTGGATCCTCAAGTCAAGCACCAACCTGACCTCAAAGCAGATCCTGAACCTCTACCAATGCACGTGCTTAAGGTAACATTTCTCACTCCTGACAAATCCTGATCATGTTGCAAGATATAAATGTTTGAATGAACGCATGGTTGTGGCAACTCGATATTATGATGAGGAATTATTAACACGTTTAGGAATGTTAGATGATATTACGTGGTTGTTTGCACGAGGTGGTATGAGACACTTTACTGAAATAAAAGAGCATACATACCGAGAACTGACCTTAGGGTCCCTGACTACACTCCATGTTGAGGTCACTAGAGGGTATCAATGTCAAGCAGGGTACATTTTATTTTATTTGCAGCGATAACTATACGAGTTGAACTTATGCATCTTTAACAGTATATTCAGTTTTCCAACTAGTATGGATTCACCGAACCGACAAGTCCCCTGCGAATTCAACCAAATGCATTTTAGGGCGAGCTTTCGGGGAGTGTTAGGCACAGCACTAGTTCATCCAAGTACACACATATTAGGAATCCCTACATTCACATAGCTTAGCATATCCTGGCTTATTGTTTCTTTGCTTAGGATGATAGCCTGAATCTCCCGAGATTATCTGAGTTGCATTTCTCGTCGTGTATGCTTGACAGTGTCCAGCTTGACCCTGGTTCATTTTTGGCCAAGCCATTGTATAGTGCTACTGTTAGCACTAAGGGTAGGGTAGTCATCGATGGGGTTATGACTATTATTGCCAGATTTTTGGGTGTTAAGCCCAACCCTGAGGATAGAGTCTCTGGATCCGAGTGGCTTGATCAAGCCGCCTTTGAGATTATGAACTTTTGTAGAGTAGAGGCTAGGCGTTTGTGTTGGATTTACCCTGGGGATCGTCTTTTGCTGTTTCCCAATGTCGATCGCACTACTTTACTTCACCGGGCTAACATTTATTGGGTACTTGGTGATGCTGAGGTTGTTCAACCTGCATCCCACCCTCGGCCCCCTCATTCTAGTCAAGCAAGACCTAGTTCTTCCTCTCAACAACCTTCTACAGACTATGCCGACCTCCAAGCCACCTATAGGTCCATTCAGGAGAAGCAAGTGTCTCTTCGAGCTTTTATTGCTTCTGAGAATGCCGCTCTTTGGGACTTTGTCCAAGAGCACCACGATGAGCTTCGTGGGATGCTTGCAACCCAAACTCAATATTTCCAGCACTATAGAGCATGTTTAGAGACTTGATGGGATTGACATATCTCTTATGGCCAACCACCCCATCCTCCTCCACCACCTCGTTTCTGATATCTTTTTGCTTCTCCCCTTCCCTTTTTCTCTTATGTGCCCACGTTGAGGGTAATGTGTGATTCAAGCATGGGGGAGTTGTACAGATTATTTGGTTTCTGATGCCTTATCTGATTTGGTGTGCCTATGTGTTGTATATATTATTTGTGGCAATTTTTGGAGTTTTTATTGTAAGTTTAAGTTTTATTTGGTTAGCAGCATTTTAGACATTCATTTAGTTTTCTTTTCACTCTATGTAGCATTTTAGCTTTTGTTAATTAGTTTCTTCTTATAATTCTTACATTTTCCCTACATTGTTATTAAGAGCATGCATAAAAAAATGAAAAGAAAGAAAAGCAAAAAAATCCTCCGATGATGATATTTGTAGACTAGGCAGACTCCTTTGGTTCAGTTTGATCCTTTGATTCACCCAATTGTGCATAAAATGTTTGAGAATGATTTTTTAAAATAAGCTTCATGTTTTGACCGGATGTTGAGTGCGAGTTGATTACTCCATGACTCCTTACATGAACTTTGGCATGTGTTTACTAACAAGCTAGTTATGACCTTGGTAGATGTCCCGTGAGGCTTTGAGCTTTTAGAGACTATTTATCAATTTAGTCTCACGTTTCTTTCATGTGTGACTTTTCCTTGACATCATTTCTTTAGAACTTGCTTTAACTCTCATTCAAGATCACATTTCGCATATGCATTTAGACAATATGATTGAGGCATTTCTTTGATTTGTTAAACCCAGTTGCCAAATAGCCACCTTTGTTACATATTATATCCCTTGCTAGCCCCTTTGAGCTTATATCCACTTTTATTGATTTGGACCTCCTACTATAGGCTATGGCCAAATGATTATCTCACCCTTAAGCCAAGACTAGAGGAGCATTTCATTCTCTTACATTAAGTTTGATTGAGAGCTAGTAAGGAGTATTGACATCTTTTAGTGGATTTTGGTTGTTTGGTGAAGGGATCTGTGATCTTGTTGCAAAAAAAAAGGAAAATCCCTTGTTCTTTTTGTATAAAGTTTAGAGAAGAGTTGGAATTTAAGGTTTGGTATAGATTTTCCTTGGCTAACTCTTTAGAAAAAAAAAAGAAAAAAAAGAAAGAAAACAACAAAAAAAGAAAGAAAAAAAGAGCACAAAAAAAAAAAAAACAAAGGTGAATAATAAAGAGAGTGTTAGCCTTGTTGGAATTGTCAACTTTGATGGTCTTTCAACTCTTTGTCTCTTCAAATTAGGGATGTATTTTCTTGATTTGTATTGGTTTCAGGATGATGTTGTACTGATGCATTAGAACTGTTTAGCTCTTAGTCTATGGCTTCTAGTTCCACATTTCCAAAACATTTGTTCCCCTCTTATCTTTACCCATGGCCCAATCACAACCTTGTGAAAGTCCTTATGATTGTCTAGTGTATTTGTATTTTAGTGATAGCGAATTTGAGAGTCTTGTCAAGCTTATAATAGATTTAAGTATAAGGAATGAAAATTAAGGGAGCCTTTACATATATTTTTGAACACATGAGTGATGAGTGCCACATAACTGTAGTGAGGTTCTACCGGCCTTGCTAGCATCATTTGTTTTATCTGTTGAATGATTGTACTTAATGATTTAGGGGGATTAATTCAAATTGACGTTGTGGTTTATCAAGTGGTTTTCGAACTTTTCATTCCCTAATCTGTTTGCTGAATGATTTTTGCATCTTTTTGGCTAACTTTGGATTGGCTTTGCTATTGAAACCCTCATTGGATGTATTTTAACCTCACCTATAAAGAACCATGTGATGCTACGCCCGTGGAGCAAGAGAAGAGCAGAAATTTGATTCCAGCCAAGACCATGGTCAGACCATGGTGCTTGCCACAGACCATGGTGAGCTGTGTAACTGTGGCCTCTTTGTCTTCCTTCGGCTATGTGGCTGAAAACATCCATATTCTTCTATAAAATTGCGTTTTTCAGTAGCAAGAAAATAGAAAGGAAGCATAGTTTTAGTTCATTTTCTTTCTCAAAATTTTCCTCTTTAGTTAGGATTTTTAGTTTGATTGTTGTTTTAGTGAGAAATCTTGAGTGTAAGTTCGGTTTTAAGGTGGTTTAAAGCCCTTGTTTGAAGGCTGTCTTTGTCAAGCCCTTACCTATCAGATTTTCACTGAATAATTGGTTAGTTGTTGAAACTTAAATCATGTGTGAATAGTTTGTTTTGTCTAGTGATTTATTTATTAATGAATGTGTAGTTGGATCATGTTTATCATTAGAATTGTGCTTTGATTCATGATTGGTTTGATTTCATTTTATCAAGTGATTTTCATGTTGTGAGTGGATTGTCGACAAAAGTTTGCTTGCTCACTTGAAACAATTGAGTGAAAAACTGAAAGGTGACATTCAATTGTTAGACTGCTTAATAGAACCTAACATAGCGTCGACTCGAAAGAAAGATTTGCATGTCAGAAGGACTAGAGAGTAATCAAAATTATTTAACTTGGATTAAGACAATTAGTTTGAAAGAACGACTTTTACTTAGTTTAGACAATTTGGTTGATTTCAAAAGAATAGACTAAATTCTGGGTAGATTGCGTTTCCTCAAAATTATCCGATTAGAGAAAAGCACATGTTTATCATTTTGATCCAATCACCTTGTTAACTGCATAAATCCCTAGGCGTTTCTTCTAGATTGAATTTAGAATTAGTAGAGTTGAAGTTGTTGAATCAAAATCCTTTGATTTAGTATTTGCTTAGCAAATTCTGATCAGCAAAGCTCAATAGATTACTTTGGTCCCTATGGACGATCTTTTTATCTATGCTACGACTACCTGTGCACTTACGGTAGTGGTCGCATTGCATGTGATCTACGTCTCCACCACCCTCCTCCTTCTTCTCTCTCCTTGCTGCCCAGAAAACTTGAGCCCCATTGCCTCTGCCTCTCCCTCTTTGTTTCTTCTCTGCCCAAGCCACAAACAACTCCCCCTTCATCTTTTTCCTTTCTCTTTCTTCACCATAATTACTCTCATTAATCAACGATTCTTACCCCCCATCATCATCTTTCCTCTCATCAGTTGGGCATTCAAGTTTTCATTCAAGCACTTTAGTGGAGCAGTTATAAGCATTGGGCAAGACTTTAATTCAGGATTTACTAAAGCAATCAAGAGAGACCTTTTGGGCTATTTTTTTATTTTGGGGTTTTAAAAGAGAAATAGGGTAGGAGCAGAAGGGGAGCGTGTAGTAAGAGTTTAGGTTTTTTTTTCGGTGTTGTTTTCCTATATGTCTTCATCAGCATCTCTTAGATTTAGTTCAGACTTTCAAATTTTGTGTAATTAATTCTAGCTTTGTTAATTTCAAGTGAAGGATTTTGATTTTGTTGGTTTTATTGCAAGTAAATAGCTTGAATTTGAGCCTTCTCGTTTCAATTCTTGGTGGGTAATGTTTCTTACACCTCATTTCAATTTCACAAAGTGATTGATGATTATCATTATCAATGACCTCATTCGGTTCATGATTTGGTATGACTTTAGTTTATTTCTATACTTTGGTGTATGATTTATTATTTTGTGATTTAGCACTAAAAATTAGGATTATGACTGCCAATTTCGTCCTAGTTTCTTTGTTTTGTTATTTAGCTTTGTGTTCTATTTAACTCTAGATAAATTTTGTTCATTAGCATCTAATACTAATTTAGATTAGAATTTTAGTGACTTAATTTTGTAAACCATCCCTGAGGATGACACTTGTAAGCGCTACAATAATAAACCAAATTGTTGCGGATTTCACAATAACTTTTTGGCGTCGTTACCGTGGATGGCGTTCGTGAAATTAGGTTGTGAGTCATAGTTTTCGTTACTTGAGTGCCTTTGTGAGTTTTGATGCCTACGTTAGTAATTATTTGGTTTTTATTTTTCTTAAGTAGTTTCGAGTACTTGTGTTTTTCGCTTTGTGTTTAGAGTTTATATTTTGATTTTATTTGTGTTTAGTTTTGGCTTTTTGATAGTTTAGATTAATTTAGTGCTCAATTATAAAAAAATTAGAACTAATTGAATACATTAGGTGCAGGATTCAGAGCAAGTTTAGAACAGAACTGGAATTACTCTTCAGTGAAGTTTTTTTTTTTTTTAAATTTTAGTTTTTGTTTTGATTCTAGCCTATTCTTGTGCTTATTTTTCTGATGTGATGTTTTTATTGGATTTTGCGTGATCTTTGGAGTCTAGGTGAATTTTGTGAAATTTTAAGGCATTTATGAAATTTTAGCAATTTTCGGAACTAAATTCCTATGCTGATTTTTCTGCACTGTTCTTGGATAGAAAAAATTGGGAAAAAATATTTCACGTTCCATATGATTGTGCTAAATTTTTTGTATATAGTGTTCTAATTTTGGAGTTTGGTTTTCTATTTTCTTTTATTTTTAGTTTTTGTTTTGTTTTAGGGGTTGGTATATTATGTTTTTATGTGTTTAAAATCATAAAAAGAAAATGATGCTCGTGCTTTGTGTTTGTGCTTATTTTTGGGTTTTTGTGTTATGTCACTTCTTGATGTTTGAGTCCTTTTGGCCTTTCTTTTCTTTTTGTAACATAGTTTTATTTTTTGTTAGTTTATTTTATTTTGTTAGCTTAATTATTCAAGCCTCTTGTTTTTGCTTTAGTCATTAGTTTGCAATTAGTGTCTTGGAGTCATTTTTTTCCTTTAAAAAAAAAGGATCTTAAAAAATTGAAAATCCTAAAAGAATTGAAAAATTCTTAAAGACAAAAAAAAAAACCAAAGAGTTTCAAGAATGCTAGTTTTTAATTTCCCACAATTTGAGCATGAACCTTTTTGGAGTTTTTTTATTGAGACTTAATGATTATCGTACTCAATTGAATCAACGTTTTGAAAAATGGAAACTTTGTGAGGTCATCATTGTGAGTTTGAATGTTGAATTTCGAAATTATGTTGAGCCTGCGTGTCTTGGAGGTTTGCTAGGATTATTGTCTAAAACTGAAGATGAGGTTTAGGATTTTTTTTGAAAAATTAGCTTGAGACACTTATGAGTTTGAATAAGGTAGAAGGACCCTAGGATACCCTAATCATGCCAGGTATGATTTTCATGCTAATCCTTACAACCGGGATCACTTTATGAACTCATATGACCTATATTATTCTTATGTGCCTCCTGTGTTGTGTGATTAGTGTGAGTCTTCTAATCATGAAGTTCATACTTGCCATTATCATAATTTTGTTGATGCTATATGTGCAAGAGTTAAAAAGAAGATAAATGAAATGACTAATAAAATGATAGAGACCATGAAAGAGAGAATTACTGAATATTCTCAATGTTTTACTCAGAGTAGGAAGGAACATAATTTGTATGAGCTTAACTTTGGTTTAGGATCACCTAAAACTGAACTTGGTTTTTATGATGATTTTGAACCCTTTTATTTTACTCAGCCTGATTCGCATGATGATATGCATTCTTCTATGTCTTTATCCCTAGACCTTGCAACTAAACCTTCCTCTCTTGGGGATGTCACTGAGGATGTCCCAATTTCTACTGACCCACCCACCCCTTTTAATGACACTTGTGAGTTTGAGGAAGGTGATGAATTTGAGAATGCTCGTGAGTTAAATATGAGCATCACAACTAAAGTTGAGTATCATGATATAGATGAGTCAGAAGATACTTGTTTATAGGAGTCACACGAGGAGGAAGTTGAGCCTCCTAATTTGGAATACGATGATATTATTCTTTCTGTGAAATAGAAATCTTTTTCATGTGGGTTAAATGAAAATGAAATTCTTGATGCGCATTATCGTGTTGAATATGAGTGGTTTTCATTTAACCCTATCATTACTCACCATGTTTTTGATCCCTCTAAGTCTACCTTTACTAAGTCTGATACTTTTGTGTCTATGACTACTGATTTAGATTAGACTCTTGAGCATTTCGATATTAAGAGACTTGTGGACTTAGGACCTACTATTTTGCCTAAACAGCGTGTTCATGATGACAAAATTTCTTAGCCAATGAGCCACTTATGGGCTGACTTTAAATACATCTTCCTGTTTGATGTTTGGGCCTAGCAATTTGACAAGTTGAAGCAAGCCCGTAGTTGTGCGGCATTGATGCTATGGATGTATTCTATTTGACACCAACTCTTTAATTTCCATTTTCATGCTTTTATTAAGAGTTTGTTTTTGCTAGTTTGATAAGTTACTTTGTTCATTAATGGGATTTGATTTGACTAGCAATGATCTGCTTGATATGGAGTGGCTGATGCTCTATGAGTCTCCGTCAAAGCAAATTTCAGAAGACATTGTGGAAAAAATCAAAAAATATTGAGATTGAACAAAAAAATTTGAAAGCCCAAAAATTTGTTGCGTTTTGGCGGAATATATGCACTATTTTGATTGACTATGTACTCTTGTACCTTAGTATTAGGTTGTATATAGATATGATGTGCATGATAGAACTTAGCCTAAAATGTGATATTTGTATACAATTCTAAACCTCGACATTTTTCGAATGCAAGCTTGACTTTGGCAGATAACCTGTGAGATTTTGTGCCTTAAAGCCTAATTCATCATATTGTTAGCCTGATGTCTTTCATGTGTGTCTCTTCCATGATTACATCTATAGAACTTGTTTTGATTCTCTTTGAAATCACATTTAGCATATGCATTATGGTAATATGATAGAAGCATTCATTTGTTTGCGAGCCACATAGGCAAATGGCAACCTTCATTTGAATGTTTTACCCTTTACTAACCCTTTGAGTGTTGCCCCTTTTTTGTTGTGAATCTTCATTTTAGCCTTTGGCCTAAACACATTTTCCTATACCTAAGCCAAGACTAGTGGAGCAACACGTCAATATTTGATGGGTAGCTTTTAGGTGTTTTATGTAATTGGTGGTTGATCCTGGTTAAATGATCAGGGGATGTATCATTGTAAACATGTGGAAATTGAGTTTTGTTATTTTCGTGCATTCCATTCATTCATTTTCTAAACAAAAAAAAGTGAAAAAAAATGAAGAAAAAAGTTCGGAAAAAGGGGAAAGAATATCAAAAATTGAAGAAAAAGTGTTCTGAATAAGAGTGGTTGGCAACTTGGCATGAATGTTGTTCTTAGATGTACTCATTTTCAATGGTTACTTTTAGTGGGGTGTGTTCTTAGTTTGTGTTTGGAAAAAGGTGTGGTTATTATAGTTTTTTAAAGGACTTAAATACTCATTAGCTTTTTGGCTTTTAGCCCCTCATTTCCCAAGTCATTTGTCCTTTTCCTAACCCATTACCCTTAGCCTCATGTTAAGTCCTCTTGATTATCATGTTGCATTATTGAGCATCTTAGCAAGCCCATGGCAGTATGTTTGATTGGAAGATGAATTTGTGAACCTTATTATATCTTTAACACATGAGCGGGAGTGTCCCGCATGTCCCTAAAAGTGAGGTTCTACTAGTCAGGCTTGTTCATATTTTCTTAACTTGGGTGAAAAATTGTGTATAGATGTCATCAGTGCGGACGAAGAGTTTTTGACATGTACATTGTGTTTATGTGTGATCTAACACTTAGGATAGTTCAATGATGTGGTTGATTGAAATATGTATGCATTTTCTATTTTTTTAATAGATTTTGTGGGTATATCTTCCGCAAACCCTCACAAGACCCGACTCATCCACTAGGGGTAATCTAGGGGTTTAAAGAGCTTATTGTACATGATAAGTGCAATCGTGATTCCTACGAAGGTGAGGTAGAATTTTGTTTTATTTTTCTAGGATTTCAGTTTTATTTTACTTGAGGAGCAAAGCTTAGGTATGGGGGCATTTGTTGAACCCAAAGCTATTACATTTTAATTCCCTTTACTATCTAATATTTGCTCGAAATAAATTATTAAATTAGAATTTTAATGTGTTTTAGTTTGTATTGTAGGAATTTGGAAAATTTAAGAAGAAGAATATTCTTTTTTGGAAAAATTGTGCCATAAAAAAAAAGATGATTATGTGAAAGTGAAGAAAGAAGAAAGAGAAAATAAAGGATACAGGCAGGCCCAGCCTACCCCTGCTTCAAGTCCAGCACCTCACTCTTTCTCTTTCATTTCTCTCTCTTGCGGGCCAGCCGCCTCCGGCCCAGCGTCGATCCTAGTCACCTTTTTTCACTTATTTGGACATGCACTGCTCGTGACTCATGTCTTCCCCTTCCTCTTCTTTCTTCTCTCATCGCTGCTTAGAAAACCGGAGCCCCATTGCCTCTACCTCTCCATCTTTCTTTCTTCTCTGCCCAGGCACAAACGCCTCCCCCATTCATCTTTTTCCTTGCTCTTTTTTCACCATAATTACTCTCGTTAATCAACGACCATTATCCCTATCATCATTCCCATTCTCATCAGTTGGGCATTCAAGTTTTCATTCAAGCACTTTAATGCAGCAGTTATAAGGGCAAGACTTTAATTTGGGATTTACTGAAGTAATCAAGAGAGACCTTTTGGGTTGTTTTTTCAGTTTTAAAAGAGAAATAGGGTAGGAGTAGAATGGGCTGCACTACGAGTTTAGGTTTTTTTTTTGGGTGTTGTTTTCCATCTATCTTCATCAACATTTCTCAAATTTAGTTTCAAACTTTCAAATTTTGTGTAGTTAATTCTAGATTTGTTAATTTCAAGTGAAAGATTTGGATTCTGGTTGGTTTTAATTACAAGCAAATAGTTTGAATTTGAGCCTTTTTGTTTAAATTCTTGGTGGATAATATTTTCTTGCACCTCATTTCAGTTTCACAAAGTGAGTTAATGCATTATCATTATCAATGGCCTCATTCAATTCATGATTTCGTATGACTTTGGTTGATTTCTGAACTCTGGTGGTTGATTTATAATTTTGTGATTTAGTACTAAAAATAAGGATGATGACTGCCAATTTCATCATAGTTCTTTGCTTTGTTATTTAGCTTTGATTTAACTCTAGCTAAATTTTGTTCATTGGCTTCTAATATTAATTTAGATTAGAATTTTAGTGACTTAATTTGTAAACAATCACTAAAGACAACACTCGTAAGCGCTACAGCGATAAATCGTACGCTTGCGAATTTCACAACATTAGCTCTCTTCATAAAACAGCTCACTTTTACATGCTTTTCTTGCTTGAAGTAGGCGCATGCCCATTGCAAAGTGTAAATCCTTATTTGCTGGATGAAGTGCTATCAAGGGAGCATCTTCATCAAAACATTCCCTTGATTTCTTGCGCAAATTTCCTCCCATATCCTCTAAATTTCCCATGCTTAGGGCTTATTCTTTTTAATAGCTTAGTTTTAAAAAGCTCGGGGTGCAAATGGTCTTGGGGATTGCGGCTGGGCTTTGAGGTGAAGGCGAAGGTTTTATGGATGCGAGGTGCACATTAACCTCAGACATGCTTTTTGAAACTAAGATTTTAATAAAACCTTAATTTCATAATTACAAGGTAATTTTATTAGAAAAGGGAAAATCTCCCTATTACAACTCCCCCCTCCCCCAAAAATAGGCTCTCTATAATACTCCCTCCATCCCAATTTAATTGCATGAGTTGACAAAACACGCTTTTTAAGAAATCAGTCAACAAGAAATAAATTGCCTATAATACCCCTTAGCTAGTTAATGGCCAATAATTATCAACGATCTATAAAGATATTGCCTGTTAAATTGCACATAATCATACACTAGTAAATTGCACATAGTTTTAGTAAATTGTTTTCTTGTCACTAATTATTTTTTATTATCATAAGGGCATGTAAGGAAAAGAATACTAATCTCATATATATATTGGAAACCATGCAAACATTTTGGGACATCCAAAAAAGAAATAACAAACAAATAATATGGGACTGAGGGAGTAGATTTTAAGGAATAATTTGTTAATCAGCTATGTTAAAAAGGAAAGAAAGAAATGACTTTTTTTTTTCCCCTTAATAAAAGGTAAAAAAGAAGGAAAAAGTATGCTTAAATTAAGGCCATAATTGATTATTCTTAAATGAAAAGAGAAAGAAAGAAAAACAACACTATAATTTATTCTTTACTAAATAAAACAGAGGAGGTGCTCAACCAAGAATATGGTCGGCCACCCCAAAAAAAAAAAAAAAAACGCAGGAAAAGGATAAGCGTATGTGTTATTTGAAAATCAGCCAAATAAATATGCCTAAATGTAAATCCTACCTCTTCTAGGATCATCCACCCTGGAAAAAAGAAAGATTCGAACCTTCTTCAGGTTGGAACCCACTGCACAACCATTAAAAAAAAAAACCTTAGGTTTGTTACATCAAAAAAGCATAGGAAAGGCTAATCAACAGCCTTTGTCTTAGTTAGATTTTCGTACGACCCGCAATTTGAACAAATAAGGATAGTTTGACAGTTAGAGTTTGGACGTCATAGGGTTGATTTGAAGCAGTTTAATCAAACTAAATCAAGGGTTCTGCTGAAATAAATTTTATCACTAAGATAAGTGATCATTTGAAGAAACTATGCCATTTTCTTGGTAAGAAACTCTCTTTTCTCTCTCTTGTCACTTTGCTTGTCAAAAACTCTACAAGGCGTTGAGTCACACCTTGTCTGAGGTGTACCAGAGGTAAATGCTTTGGATCACCTTTTGGAGTCACTGTGCTTGGGAACTTTGACACGCTAGGTCTATTACTTTTTGTCTAGTTGTACCTTGCATCAACCCAAGTGCACTTGTTCAAACTTAGTTTGGTGGTAAATAAGAGTTGTAAAAACGGAACAATTCAGAAGGATTGATAGGAGTTGGGAAGGATTGGAAAGAAATGAGAAAGAATGATAAGGATTGGAAAAGATTTGAAAGAGTTGGGAAATTATATTTTCAAGAAGTGGGAATAAATGAAAAAGAATGTGAAAGATTGAAAAGGATTGTGTTTCTTTTTTTTTTTTAATGGGGGGGAAGGATTGGGAATGAGTTGGTGAATTGTTATCTACCAACAAAATGAATAGGCCCATATGAAGTTCATTGAACAGTGTCATGTAGTTTATGATTGGATATCTATTCTCATTCTTCTCATGTAGTTCATGATTGGATATCTATTCTGATTCTTCTCATCATGAAACATTTGCTTGAAACTAAAATCCTCTCTTAGTGGCATCAATATCTCCTACTTTCTTGGTTGTGTGATTTTCGAAAAGTTACCACATATTATTATGAGTTTTAAGAAGTGTCGTTTTCACTGTGGAAAAAACACATTGGACTTTTAGACCCAACTCTAGTTTCATCTCTTATCTATGGCCTAAGGAATTCTTATTATTTATGGACCTCTATGCAAACACTAGCTTCATGTCCCATTGCACTATACGTGTAGTAAAAATTAGAAAGTTGTTCATATTTAGGTCCACCACCGATTCCTTCTTTCTTCCCTAATATCTGCCCCAAAAGACGCTCTAACAAATTGCCCGCTTTGACACAATTTGCCTTGTTTTCCATAGAGAGAGAGATACCAAAATTCTAGTGCAAAATTATGACTTCGATAAATCAATATCACTCACCTTTGTTTCATACTTCATTTGTGCTGGTGGTTTCCTATTATAGATAATGACCACTTCCTTTTATACTCATCAAAGATAGTTTGCTACTTTGATTTAAAAACAAAGGTATTACCTTCAATATCAGCGATTTTCAATCCTATTCTTGGATACATACCTGTGATATTGTAGCAATAGCTGCATTTCTATTAGTTGTCATTATCTAATATCAGAAACCCACTCATGTCAATTTATTTAGCGATAGTTTAAGTTCCACATCAACCTCCAATCCAATTGGGCATTCTGAATTTCCTTGACTTTTCGGATCAGTTGAATCAATTGTCATATGCCTATTTCTTTCCCTGACTCTGAGAGTTCCAATAAGAGAGCTTGCATATGTACGCACAAACCAATTGAAAATTGAAATAGGGGGTCGAAATTGGGTTGAGAAATTATAAGTTTCTAAAACCTTATAACAATGAAGAGAAAGCTCCATGCAAGAAGCAAAAGAAATTTTGAATCCTCTTAACATGACCAGATTTCTAAGCCTACATTAATTTTTGTTTCTTTTATATATTAAAAAATTAGAGAAGTTATTAAGTAAAAACTCTACCTGATTCTATAGAATATTTAGGATTGCTTGCGAAATCAACTATAAACCCTTAGCTTCATCGTTAACTCATCATCAAGTTGAAATTATAGATTTCACACCCGAGAACAGTATCAAACCAGTGTAATTTAGAAATACATTTTATTTTTTTAGAGTCTTTAAGTGAGTGAAAACATGAGAAATGCATTATATTCCAGGTTCAATAGTTAAATTTATCACAATGAAATATATATATGTTACGATTCTAATTGTTTATTTTTTTAAAAAAAGATACCTTTATATTAAATTATGAATGATTAAATATGTGTAATATTCATATATTTCAATTCAGATTGAATCTCATCATATGTTGGCTATTCTTCAATGGTGATGCAAGATTTCGGATATTCGAAAGTTAGAATCTGCAAATTACAAAGATTATTAATGCACATATGAAATTTTGTTAGAGAGAATGTTAGAGAAGTAATCTATACTCCAGCGAAAAGAATATGAAAGGTTGGCAAGTAGTTAGCAAAACACATTATTTATAGAGATCGCTAAACCAAATAGAAGTAATCTTATGCACGCTTCTTTCCCTTAAAAATTAATTCACTAATAGGAAAAACTATATATTTTGACATGAGGCACAGATTCAAAACATTCTGTATTATATAGCAAATTCTTAATAATTATAATCAATTGTTAAGTGTAAGTATTAGTTAGCTATGCACACTGGTATAGATGATACCCTAGTAGGAAGATATGCATAAAACATTAGTCGGCTATGCAAAATTTCAATTGGACATGTTGGCCTCTTAAAATGAATCATTATAAACCTTATAAAGCAAACAGGAAAGTGCAAGTCTACATCAAATAATGAAAATGCATGCAAAAATAGGGTAACTTGATCTATGACTTGAACCCAAATTGGCTTGAGATGAGTGAAATCCCACCCGAACCTTTTATCAAAGATTAACTTTTTTATCAAAAAGGTAATGCAATTATATTTAAAGTATCAAAAAAGATACAATAGTAATTTCCAATTAAGTCACACACTGCTACACCTCCACAATTATTAACATAGGCAACAAAGTGGCCTTACAACGAAGCATATTATAACCCTATTATTGTTAAATTTACAAGTGCATGGTGCAGTTGTAGTTAGCAAACGACAAGTACAGGTCGATCCAACAACGAGCTTACTTTTAATTACTAAGGCTAACTAAACCACCAAGCTCAGACTAAACAAATTAGGAGATTCAACTAACAACCTAGAATATGATGACAACCAGAAATATGATCTAGGAATCATATGATGAAAGCAATCAAGTTAGAATTAACAGCACAATTATGCTAACAAATCAATCACTAATCCATCAAAGTTGCCCAAACAATCAAATGCGAACATATTAGATTGTCAATTACCCTATTTCAAGGATAAAAGGCTAATCATAAAACTACATCTACCTATTTTTATGGGACTCAGGTCAAAGGATTACAAGATAAACAATTTCAAATCCTAACTAGAACTGCATTGTTTTTATGTCAAAATTCCAACCATATACTAAATTACACTAGGTAAGGTTTTCATCTTTAAACTAAAGTCAAAGGATTACAAGATAAACAATTTCAAATCCCAATTAGAACTTCAATTATTTTATTGGTAAAATTCTAACCATATAATAAGTTACACTAGGTAAAAGTTTCATCTTTAAATGTTCCCTTAAACTTGAATAAAAATAGATGAAGATTCTTTCAAATCTTTCATTGACATGTGAACAAAGTAAAAATCAATTATGCAAGCAACAAACAAGTCCGAATGTGGCTAATTTGTGATCAACTAAGTATAATTAGCATTAATTCCTAGCCAATTTGGCAGGTTTAGCTTATAACATGATGAAAATCATAACACAATCAACATAGAGTATCGTACTAGTGATTACTAAAGAACTAAAATAAAAAAAGAGAATGAGATTGACAAAACAAACTCAAGACCTGAATAATTGAAAGCGTATGAGTGTCGAAATCACTAATGACAAAGCTTGCATGAAAAAAAATCATCTACACATCCTCACATTGGGGTGGCCATGTTGGTCCTTAACTTCTTGTTCCTTGACTTCTCACTCGTCCTCACTCCTTCCTGAGCTGTATTCTTCAAGAATCATATTTACATCCTCACATCATCATCAAAATGCCTACAAATTAAGAGGATGACCCACACTAAGCATGTTTGAGAAGAAATGGACAAAATGATCAGAATTATTGATAAAATCTTATCATTACCAGCAAGAAAGGGGTAAAAAAATCAAGGGTAAAATCCCTAAAAATAGAGGTTCAACAACTCCAGCATACTTATCTCATGTTTTTCCCCAAGTAAGACTAACTTAAGAGCGATCGAGAGAAAGAGATAGGAAGAGATACGAACCTATAATAGTAACATCTTTGGGCAAGATAGTGACACCTAATTAGTTAGACACAATTATGCATAGGAGTGGCCAAGTTAAGATGTCAAAGAATATCATAATAAAACACATACACCACCTTCAAAAAATGCAAAATAAGGTGCAACCTAATAATCACCCCATATTTAATGACATTAGTAAAACAAGGTGTCTCTCTTGGTGAGTAAGTGCAACCGGTAGAACCTCACCTAGGAGAAAGTGGAACATTTCCCTCAATGCTTTATAACAAAGGTGCGCTCAATACTCAATCCAATCATGAAAACCACAATAGACTTGATAATGTTCTTAACTCTCTATCATTGGAGACAAGATGTAGAATATTAATCAACAAGACCTTCAAAGGGTTGTAGTAGGGCCAAGATTAAGGAGGAGAAGAGCGATCAATTTGGAAAAAATGGAGTTATTCAAACACCAACTTCACACCCAAATTGTAATTCAAACACATGCCCCACAAAAGACATAACAGAAGGAGTCAAAACACAGTTATTGAATTAATCACCATGCCAAACATTTCATTCGCAACTTCTTTTTCTTCTTGTGCACTTTTTAAAAATATTTCTTCTTTTTTTTTTTTGCTTTTCTGTTTCGTTTTATGCAATGAGATAAAGGATACATGAATGCTACGTAATATATGAAATCTTAACTCACAACCCTCTTAAATACCAAACCACTAACAACAACATTTAGATGATCAACCTCCAAAATACACCCAACCTAAAATAAAAGTGTTGCTCCATTAGACTTGGGCTTAGTTGTAGGAATTAGGGGTGTGCAAAAAAATTCGAAATCAAAAACCGAACCGAAAAACGGGTTAATTGAACAAAATTTTCAAAAAAAGCGGTTCGGTTAACCGAACCCAAAAAATTTTCGATTTTCAATTCGGTTATGGTTCAGGCAATTTGAAAATTCGGTTAACTGGCGGTTAACCGAACATAAAATAATTTTATTTTTTAACAAATTATACATAAAAAATTAAAAAATTAGGTAACGAAGTGCACTTTTTATTATTTATAAATGATAACCAAAGTTTAATTTTTATAAAAAGAATTTAAACATTAAAAAAATAAAAAATTTAGGTAAGAAAGTATACGTTTTTTAATATTTATGAGCAGTTACCCGGTAACCGAACTGAAAATCGGTTAACCAAACCGAAAAAGTCGGTTTTAACTGACTTTTTTGATTCGGTTACGATTCGAGTTTTGGATGAACCGAAATTTTCAATTAACCCAAAAACAGTTAACCGAAATTTTCGGTTCGATTACAGTTCGGAATTTTTTTGAATTGAAAAACCATCGGTTAATCAGCTTTGCACACCCCTAGTAGGAATTATGCTTCGGCCAAGGGTACAGTGAATATAGATGCAACATCCAAAATAGGCAAAGGCTCAAAGGGGGCAAATAAGAGGGTAAACATACATCATGGGGTGGCTTTTTGGCTCATGTGATTATTCACATCAAAGAATGCCTCAATCATATCGACATACGCACATGCCCAATTGGATCTCAAAGAAAACCAAATCAAGTTCTGGAGATGCAATCATGGAAGAATAACATATGAAAGGAGTAATGACACTATATGTAATGAATTGTCTATAAAGGGCTCAAAGTCACATGGGATAATCTACCATAGTCAACACAACTTATTTCGAAATATGCCCCACTTACAAAAGTCAATCAAATCAAACCTCATGAATCTCATAGGCGATTGGCATGCAACGAAGGGTAATGCCGTCACAAATAGTGAAGTCAATTTTGCAATACAACTTTCACAAAGATGTCACATCCGGATAAGCCATACTTCAAACACAATCATGTCAACCAATCAACCATTACACCTTGAATTATTATCATAGGGTTTATTTCAAAACACTTTTTACAACTTTTTTTAAAATCTTCATTTCTTTTCTTTTTTTTTTCATTTTCATTTTTCAAAAGTAATAAAACTAATTATGGAAGCAATAAATCCACATAGAGGATAATGAGTACTTCGCAAGCTTAAGGCTACCTAACTCGATCACCTATTCTCTTGTGATACAACACCCAACCTACATGCTTTAACCTACGTGCTCTGCTAAATGAGAAATGAAACAACAACCTGATACAACTACGTGAAATCCTAACCATATGATGAAAATGTAAGAGATGTCAACTGGTTACACTCCAAAAATCCTTAATTCCTTCTAAGAGATACAAGCTCACACCCCCTGCTTAATAAAAAGGATAGGAAAAAGAAGGAAAGGGAAGGGAAAATATTTACACCACAAATAGTAGAATGATGGAGGGAGAAGTCACACCCGTACGTTTTTCTTTTTTGTGTTCTTGGAAAGCAATTAAATGCTTGAGTTGCCTCGTAAGAAGTATCTATTTTTGGTCCCTGACTTGACCCTTACCGAAGGTGATAAATTACTAGCATTGGGAGGTGGACATATTGAAACAATGAATAACAGCATGTTAACCATCACATCCCTAGGACAAAGAGAAGTGCCTCTAGAACTAGCAAGGAATGGAGTAAGAAAATCAAATGGAATAAGAGACCCCTCTGGGGCACCCTATCCCTACCAACTAAATCTTATACAGAAATCGTTTTAGGAACAAAGGCGCTTTGGATAGAGGGAAACAAAATCTACCATTTTCTTACAAAGCTGAAAGGAGATCCTGTATACAGTTACATTAATCACGGCTCTTGCATTGGCCGAAAAAGGTCTCCTCATAATGATTGAGATCAGAAAGTTCCCATCCATGTCCATAATCCCAAAGTTGTATAGGATGACGAACTTGCCCACTTTTATAGAAACATCCTCCAAATGACCCAATTGATGCACAATTGATCAATCTGCCACTTTTATAGTCATATTGGTGGGTTTTAGGTCCTTATGCTAAAGCTTCTTATAGAGAAAGAGAAAGAGCGAGAGAGAGAGCGAGAGAGATATCAAACTTAATGGCCCTGACGGATCTTATCTTTGACTATGCCTTTTGACAGTAATTGATGTAAAGAAGGAGCTTTTGCTTCGCACCTTGGTATGGTCCACTCGATGAGTTTCCTTGGAATTTACGTTCCAAATTATAAAGTTACTCCCTACCATTGAATGCATGCGACCAACTATGTAATCGAGGCAATGAAATTGACTGACTTTCATGGTTAAGAGAAAAAGAACCAACTTCGTAGGCTAGTCTCTGCTCCTCTCTAACTAACATGAACGTAACACTTTCCATCACTAGCTCCCAGATTACGAAGAGCTCTCTCAATCTACATATCCCCTATCGAGCAATGGACATAAAAATTGTATCCTACTACTTGGCTGGAGATTGCATTGAAGTACAGCATGGAAAACATCTCCAATAGGCATTATTAAAACCTTCTAAAGCTTGTCCTTCTAGGAAAAAGGCTCTCTTAAATTGTCCAAATATGAAGGGGCTTCTTTAAAAGCCTCTAAGAAAGGAATGTTAACATAAATCTTTTTCAGGATATCTAGGAATGTAGTAAAATCGAAATTAAGCTTAGACTGAGCCACTCTTTGAGGGAATGGGATAAGTGGCTAGTTAATGTGAACTAGAGGTGAATAACTACTCTCCTCCTTTTAACTCTAGCCTTTCTTATTGATCTTGAACAACTATCTAACTCTGGTTCTCCACTAGCTCCTCACTACTCACCATGATAGTATTGATGTGACTTATCAAATTTGATTCACGTTATCCTTGCAAATGCCCCTTAGATTATGACAAGTAACTAACATGCTGATCCATCCGCATAAGCTGGGTGTCCATCATCTTTTAATGACAAGCTATACTGTCTAACCTGGAATTGATAAGCTTGATAGAATCATTGACGTTTTTTATCAGTCTTGATCTGAGTTTGAATGACCTTTTCCATGAGAATCTCCAAGTTCGACTTTGTTGGGGCGCTGCGGTTGTGGAGTGGAATGAGCTCGATACTAAAAACTTAGTGGTTGAATAGAACTCTGGGGCTGAAGGGTAGGATTCTTGTATAAGAGGTTAGGATGATTTTTCCACTAGGATTGTAGGTGTTGGAGTTGGAATTGTTCTACGGTAGTGGGTAGTAACTCTATAGACCATTAGCATGCTTAATGGTAGAACTCCTATTATAGTACTCAATGGATGTGTTCCCCTGTACACCAGAAGTCTTATATATAGCATAAACTCCAACTAAAGCACTTGATGAACTGCTTGGAGCAAGAGAAGCACCAAGCCCATCAAATACCTACGCAAGCACATCTACCTGGATGGATAAAAGAGTCACAACATCAATATCATATTTCCTACTGCTTCTCTCAGGGGCAGCACTTCGCTCGACCAATGATAATTGTTAGAAGTCATCTCTTTGTACAAAACCTTTTTTTGCCTTAATCAACTTCCCTATAAAAGCCCCGCCAACTGCAATATCTACTAAAATCTTCATCGACTGCTCCAATCGATTATAGGATGTCTAGACTGAACCACTTAGAAACACCTTGGTGGGGGGCATTGCCACTAAAGGCCTTTGAATATCTCTGAAGCCACGTAAAGTGATTCTCCATCCCTTTCAGTGAAAAAGGTGACGTTCATCCTCAACTTTACAGTTTTGCCAGGGGGAAAGTCTCGTCTGAGGAAGGCCTTTGAAAGTGCATCTCAGGTGAACACGTGTTTGTCTCCTTACTTTGCAACAAATCTTTGACTTATCCTTCTAGAAGAAGGGGAACATCTTAAGCCAAACGTATTATTAGAAAACTAGTTGAACTTCATGATATAGCCTTTTTTAAGGGAACTGCAAATGTGCGCATTAGGATCCTCTGCTGATTGACTTTCAAATTGATCATGTGTCATGAGTTTATGAGGGTCAGCTCAAGTGCAAAATTATTAGCTTCCACTGCTAGCCTCACAATCGAAGCACCATGCCAGATGCATTCAGGAGGGCATGATCCCGAAGCATTCTAATGTCATCTTTCGTTGTCTCCACTGGTTTCTTCTTCTTTGTCGCTTCTTTACCTCTCTTTCTTATAGTTTCTTTGATTTGAGGATTAAGTGGAACAAAAATTAGGTGTCCTTGGTCTCTTTAATGCATACCAAACAAACAATACACCAAGCATGAGCAATGTCCAACAAGACTAAAAGTAGAAATAAAACTACAAAAAGGAAAATAAAAAACATACTCTAGAGTATTCTAATTGGCTTTGATATTGAAAGAAACAAGTTTCCTAACAACGGTGACAAAAACATGCTATAATTAAAACCACACTTACACAACGCAACTGTAGCTAATAACTAGCAAGTATGGATCAATCCATCGAGAACATGCTTTCAATTACTAACCACTGTAGGAAGCGCACAGGTAATCGTAGTATAGATAAAAAGATTGCTCCTCAAGGACCAATGTAATCCATCGAGCTTTCTCTATCAAAGTATCTAATTCAAGGGATTTCGATTTAACAACTTCTAATTCACTAATTTTAAATCAATTAAGGAAAAATGACTAGGAATTTATGTAGTTAAAATAGTTGATTGGATTAAAATGATGAGCATGTGCTTTTCTCTAATCGGTTAATCTCAAGGGATTGCAATCTCTCCAAAAATTTAGTCTATTCTTTCAAAATCAACCAAATTTGCCCAAACTAAGCAAAAGTCGTTCTTTTAAACTAATTTGTTATATCAAAGTTGAATATCTTCGATTACGCTCTAGTCCTCCTAACATGCAAATCTCTCTTTCGAGATGACGATATGTCAGGTTCTATCAAGCAATCTAACAATCAAATATCACCTTTCAATTTTTTACTCAATTGTTTCAAGTGTGCAAGTAAATTTTGGCCAAAAATTCACTCACAATATGATAATCACTTAATAGAACGAAATTAAACCAATCATGAAATAAGTATAATTCTATAGATTAAAACATGATCCTACTACACTTTCATAAACTACTAAATCTCTAGACAAAATAAACTACTCATACATGATTAAAGATTAACAAGTAACCAATGTTTTGGCAAAGTCGGAGAGGAAGAGCTTGACTAAGATAGCCTTTCAACCAAGGGCATCAAACTGCCTCAAAATCAAACATACACACTCAAGATTTCTCACTAAAACAATAATCAAACTAAGAATCTTAACTAAAAAGAACAAAATTTGAGAAAGACAATGGCCTATGCTGCTGAATAATGCATCTTTGTAGAAAAGTTTAGATCATTTCAGCCACACAGCTGAAGGAAGACAAAGAGGCAGCAGTTTCACACCTCACCACCGTCCACCGTATGTACCACGTTCCAACCATGGTCTTGCCTGGAATAGATTTTCTACTCTTTTCTTGCTCCACGGGCGTAGCATCACATGGATGTCTGTGGGGGAGGTCAAAATGCATCTAATAAGGCTCAAATGCAGGGTAAAAAGGCCTAAAATCCTGTAAAACACATCAAACAACCATACCTAAGCATGAGTCGAGAATAGGAGTATAGATTATGACTTAAAGCACATAATTCTCCTAAAAATGTGGTAAAATAGCCCTAAAATGATGTATACATTAAGTACTTATCAATTACCCCACCCAAGGTAGGCAAAATAGATTACGAGATTCAAGTAACAACTAATAATACCATAAGAAACATGAATATGATTTAGGAATAAGATAAAAAAAAAAAACTCAAGTTGAAATTAACAACATAATTTTGCTGGTGAAACAGTCACTTATTCGATCAAACTTGCCCAAGCAGGTAATATGAATGGATAGATTGTCAATTAAGCCAATTTCCTTCCTCTTTTAAGGATCGATGACTAATCCTGAAACTATAGCTATCTATTTGCCTAGACTAAAAATAAAAGGACTACAAGATATACAATCACAAATCCAAATTAGAACTTCAATTATTTTCATATCAAAACCCTAGCCATCTACTAATTCACACTAGGTAAAGTTTTTGTCTCTCAACGTTCCCCTAAACCCAAATAAAAATAGATGAAGATTTGTTTCTAAACCTTTCATCGAGGATGTGGTAAGAAAAGTTGAAATACATTACACAAGCAAGAATCAAGTACAAACGAGGCGTATTCATGATAATTGGCATTAATCCCTACATAAGTAGAGAGATATAGTTGCAAAATATGATGAAAATCACAACACAATGAATGTAGAACATCTTGTTCCTTGGCTTCCTATCTCACTTTACTCCCTGCCAGGCTCCACTTATTAACAATCATCTTCACATCTCCACATAAATGTCAAAATACCTACAAATTGAGAGGATAGCCCACATTAAGCATGCATGAAAATAAATGAAGAAAATGGCCGAAATTATTGACCAAATTCAATCATCACTTCTGAGACCGAGTGTAAGACCAAATCCTTAAAAATGGATATCTAGTAATCCCTTTCATCCTCACATTAGCAATGAACATGCTTCCTGGAATTTAATTTATCCGCCAAGCTTAACATATTGTATTTCCTCTTATCCCTTAAAACTTAATAGTAGTGTTTTGATCAGTTATAGTGTTTTAATCAATATACTTTTGTGCATTGCATATCCATGCTTGAATTTCTATTGTTGTTATCTTCCCTACACCAAACAATTGAGCTAGAATCTAATGATTTAAGGTCATACCTATTTTCCACATTTGTTGGCTCATTTATTTGTTGTACAATGCTATTTTATCGTGGTTGCATTTTCTTGATTCTTCAGTGTTTCCCCTTTCTTTTCCTATCCTACTCCTTTGCTGCACACTGGATGGCAGTAGATGTATGATTCCCTTAAACATCTTCACATACAACACATCCCTTTGGACTTGTTAAGTCAGTTTGATGAACATAAATAATCACGTAAGTCATCGAGTATTTATTGAAGACCTTAATCGTGTCTCCATGCTTTATCATTCTATAGGTTGCTATTGATAGCCGAAGATATCTCAACCAACACCTTCTTGCATTTACTCTTTATAGTTTATAAACAACATGTGTAACCTCAATCATGGAGAATGAAGAACAAGTCGGAGACATTGTGGATTTAGTATAGTCACTATCCATCGCGCATGACGTAGCAATCAATGTAGAATCAGATGTTGTGCTCATCCCATCAAAATCCATCTCAGAGCTACTATTTGATATGGCTTCCTTACACACTTCATCTATATTTTTGAGTTGATTTCCATATATCTCCTCAGGCATCTCAATGTCACTTGAATCTTAGCAAGGCCATTTGCTTAAAGGCTTATCACTTGGTTGCTCTAAGTCAAGTTCCCTTTTCCTCTTATGAATTTCCATGTCTATCTCCAAATCCTGGTTATGCATTGCCTTCAAATGGAATCGTCGCATCGACTTATTTCAATCATTATTTGACTCTTTTAACCCCTCACTCACCTTCTGAAAAATATTTTGGTTAATCTCCATCGAACTGTCCATGCTTACACTAAGATTCCTTATTTGATGGATAACTTTAGAGGATCAAAAGCAATCTTACCGACTTGCTAGGAAGAACTTTCAAAGGGATTTTGGCATCTAGCCTTAACCCCTGTTTTTTTCCCCTTCCTAAAAGTATTGCATAACTCTTTTACTCTACTTAATTGCTTCTTTAATTGTTCATTGTTAGGGTCAATATAATAGTAACCAAAAGGCCTTGACGAGCTTCTTTCTTCAAACCTATGTTCAACAAAGCTTGCCTAAATGGAGCTTTGACTTCAAATAGGTCGAGTTTTATAAACGAATTCACATTAACGTGTAGCCAATTCAAATTCATTCAAGCTCTATATTCAAATTGATAGAAATTCCAAGTTCCTCTATCTAATTTGCATCATTTACATGTTCAATATCAAACACACAAATATTAAAGGGATTTAGCATAATTTTCCAAAGTCAGCCTGCAACATAAACCTTCGTCTTGAAGAACTTGTTCCCTTCCTCTTTCAAGGACTTTGATTTTAGAAGTGCCTCATAAGTAGAACCCATATCCATAATAGCTCTTCTCACATCTTCATCAAATTAATCTTAGATGTGGGAATTATAGATTTCAACAAAGAGTGATCTAGCAATTCATCTTGCAAAACTTCCCATGGTTGCAGACACAAACAAATCGGACAAGCTATGTAAATCTTATAGACAAACACCATTGAGGCTACAGCTGGAAAATAGGTCAGGTCAGGTCGGATTCATGTTCGCGTCAAACTTAGATGGGTTGGGAATTGCTCGATCTAAAACTAACACATTTATTAAACAGGTTGAGAAACCTTGACTTGTACCCATTTAATTTTTAAATGGGTAAACAAGTCAAACTCAATCACTTAATTACCCATTTACTCATTTAACATTTTCAACTAGTAGGTAATTATATAGCATTAAAAATTAAGTTTACATACCACATTAAGCAATTACTCTCTAAAGCTCTCCCGGTTAATCATAATTCTCATTTTAATATTTATTTTTAACTTTTGTGTTCTTAATCATCTAATAAAATGGTAAGTACATAAATGACAAATGGGTAAATGGGTTGATCTATTTAACCAATTTAGCTAAACGGGTTAACTAGATACTTTTTTGTGTCAAGAATCTCAACTTGAGCCTAACCCATTTAATTAAATGGGTTGAATGTATCAACCTATTCCATTAAATAGGTTGAAAATCTATTGTTAAGCAAAAAATCATGCATTGTTTTATTAAATAATCAGATTGTATTATATATTATTTCGTCTAATTTACTCTATTTTATATATTTTTCAGGGTTAACATTAATTAAATAAAAAGGAGAAGAGAGGACGTCAAAGTTTGGGTTTTACACCCTTCACCATCAAGACGGTCCAAAAATAATAATTTATGAAAAATATTATTTTCATAATTATTTAATTGGGCTAGGGATTCAAGAGTTGAAGACGAGCTAGAAGTCTTGAGGGAGAAGGAGTCTAAGGAAAAAAGGAAGTAGAAAATCCTATTCACTAACCCTAATCATCCTCACTATAAATCATAATCATTCATCACGCCTAAACAGAGCCCCACAGCTCTGCATCCTAGAGCCACGGTAGCCCCCCTTCACGATCATTACCATCATCATCCCTCACACCTCCTCCTCTTCCATCACACCCCTTCAACCTCATCATATATATCATCATCATCCTCTTCAATCTCACCCCTAATTTCCATCCTAACGTGGCCTTTTTTATCAAGTTTTTATTTTGTTTTCTTTGTTATTTTTATTTCGTTCAATTAGTTAAACTTTTTATATTATAAGACGTGCAATTTTTGCTAAACTTTTGCGATTTAATTTTTAATATGAGTGAGTAATTTTCTTGTGTTTAATATAATCTATTTGAAACCATGCTAAATTAATTATTTTGAAACAAGTTTCATACGTCATTGTCTAGTTGATTTATATTCATGATTCTATAGCGATTAGTATTTATCGTGCATGATATTCGTATTATATTAATTAGAATGCATGCTAGTTAGTTTAGTACGAATTCATATGATAGTTTAAAGAACTTTAATACGTAAAAGTTATCGTCTTTTAAGCATTAGTATCACCCTAATTAATCATGGATGGCTCAAACCCGTCTTTTTTAATTAGGTAATCGTTATAGATCTTTGTTAAATCGATTTGCGGGTAAATTGGTTACAAAGCATTGGATGATGTTTTTCTAATACATAATGCTCTAGTTTGATTAAATTCTTACACTGGTGTAAGGGTTATCAAATTAGTAGGGTTTATATTAGGGCTGGACCTAATTAAACTATAATCTAAGGAAAAACGGGGAAGATCCGCTGGTGGGTGTCTTCTACAGTCTAACTCATGAATAAAATCGACTTGCGTGTTAATGAAAAATATTAATTTGCATGGTGTATTGAGATTATACTAAGTATTCTTCATAAATTTGACAAATTTTGATCATTATTTGTTGCTTAGAGCTAATTTGGTTAGTTTGTTAATTTTTGTTCTATTTTTATTAGCTTCAATATAATTTCAATCGACCCCCCCCAAAAGTATAGTCTTTTAGAAGTGTCTAGGTAATTTTAGATAGTTAAGATTTTGCTTTTTAGAGTGGTTATAATTTTGGATTGATTTATATTCAGTTTTGGTATTTAATTACCGGTTTGTTAGAAATTAGACTAAAAATAGTTATTTTTGTTCTTTTTTGATTTTTATCAGTTCCTAGAGTTTATATAGTGTCCTAGTGTTCCCATATTTAATTCTGTAATTTTTGGAAGTTATTTGTTAATTTTCCAGAATTATTTTGTGAATTGGATATGTGCAGGTTTTTAGGTTATTAATTCTGAAGATTTCGATTTTAATTGTTAATTCACGATTATTAGGTATTGTTAAGTCCAGAAAATTGTGTCCTAGAATTAGGGTAATTTTTGTGATTATTTTCGTGTTTATATTTATGTAGATTATTTTATTTCTAATTTCAGATTCAATATTCTGCATTGATATTTTGTGGTAGTTTTCTGATTTGATTTTTCTGAAATTATTTGGATACAATTGAGGAGTTATAAGCTTATATACCTAAAGAATAATATTTTAGGTTACTGTTTGATATTTTTAATATTTATTTTCTGTTTATTATTTGCTGTTTTGATTTTTAATTGGAGATTTAGTTATAATTCTGTTTTTATTTTTCTAAGTTATTTCGGATAGCTATTTGCTGTTTTATTTCCAGAATTAAATCTAGAATAGTTAGGAGTAATATTGGATATTCTTCCAGATTTTTATTAATTTAATTTGATTTAATTTAGAATTACAAAGAGTAGAAATAATAAATTAGAGTAGTAAAATCATTTAGAATTAAACTAGCCTTTTGACATAATCTTTCCTCATGGATTTGATCCCTACTCCCCTATGCTATATCCTTATTTATATCTAGAGTAGTGGTTAAATTTGTAGCTTCACGACAAGCTTTACATCTATGCCCAAAACCACTTAACTTCGTGCCAGTTTCGGGTTCGTAGTCATGTCGAGTTAACTTTGCCTAGCTCTACCTGAGGCAAACAAACGTCAATTAAAAAATCCCAGGTAAACAAGCAAAAAAGGTGTATGCCTAACATTACAACCTCCAGGTCAATAATTGTAAAAAAACAAGTTTATCAATTTAATAGATTGAAAAACACTGAGTAGGAATATATATTGAAGAACACCTACATTTGGTAAAATTTGAAGGGGAACTTAGCTTGCTAGACTTTAGCCGCTCTGCTCTACAAATTAGGTTCTCTAACATTTATAGATGGGAGTTTTAGTCACCCCGAGCTTTGGGAACTTCCGACAACCTAGTAGGGCACTCCTAATAATCACATCCCAAAACCTTAATTTTGGCATGTGAGTATTCAGGAGTGAGAAAGGTGGAGTGGGACAACACTAAGAGTGAAATTAGATGTTGTACGGCAACGCACAACCAACAACGCCCCTAGAGATACTGTTGTATGCAACCTAAAGTGGTGAGATAGAGGAAAACACAATTCTGGTTCCATCCAAGATTACTTTTATTACAAGACTATTTTACCAACCAAATATCAATGACCTAACATCAACCTAGATTAAAATTAGTATGATATGAAATAACTGCGGATTGAAAATATCATCATTTTGAATATAATCCACACCAAAATCAAGCTTATTTGAAACCAAATTGTACAGCCGATTTACAACTCTAAATTGGCAACATGATAAGCTTATTTTTCATATTTAGATGTAACAAACTCGTTGAAAAAACAACAAAGATATATACATTTGATTTATGTGCCAAAGATATATTAGGGGAGAAGCGGCAAGATGGAAAAGGAACAAGGCACATTCATTGTGAAGCGGGACACTGAGTTGGCTTTCTACATGCAACGCAAGCAGATAACCATGCAGCAAATGAACCAGGCAAATGAAAGTGGCACAACAAAAGCGACAGCGCCACTTTTAATTTCTTTTAGAATACATGACATAACGTGTCATGATATTGTACAAATTTAGGTAGATAGATAGATAGCTACACAATAGAAATGTTATTAAAGTCGTCTTTAACAACGATATTTGAAATAACGTTTAATATTTTGATCTAAGTCACTAATTAGATAATTTTGGTGTTCGATAAGAGCTATTGAATTCAGATGCCGCTGTATTCTTAGTTTTGGTCACTTTTGCCGTTATACTTTTATTTTTTCATTCATGCCACTGTAAAATGCAATTTGGGCACATATACCATTGGGAGCTCAAGTGACCAGCACCAATCGGTGAAGGTGATTTTTTTTATGTTTTTTTATCCTTTTAATGGTTAATTCATTTAATTTGCTATCAGTAGGTAGCAGCTAAATGGTTTGACCTACCTCCTCCTCCTTTCTCTCTCTCTCTCTCTCTCTCTTCCCCCCCCTCTCTTCCCTCTCTCTCTCCCCTCTCTTCACCTTATTAAGCATTCCTCTTCTATTGGTTCTCTATACTCAAATCCATCTCTCCTTTGGTAATATCTTTGTTGAATTCAAAATATCTAGATTCTTTTGACTTTAGTATAAATATAAGATCATCTCAGTTGGCTTCTTCGATAAGTTAGAAAAGATTGTCTCTGCTTTTAATGACAAAAACTGAATTATGCTTGCAAAACTAGTTCATCTAGAATTTCTAGAACAAAGTGGTGCCTTGTGTTTTAAGATGTGATCTAAAATTTCAATTAATGGGTAATCAATATCATCATGAGATTTTGGCTATGTTCTATTCATATTTAGTTCATCACCATCACAATGCCTTCAACTTCATTACGGAAGCCACCATCTCAATCAATTCAATCAAATTTAAGTTCATAAGAAATTTGAATCAAGTAAATCTTTTGGTTATAAGGAGGATTAGGCAATCAAACTGAATCAGATAATCAAATTCAAGCTCTTAAGAACAGTGGCAAATCTAGAGTTTCCGATAGGGTGTCCATCTATGAACATTAAGCTTAACGATTTGACGCTTGCAACTTTGCAAAAGCATATATCTATATAACATATTAACATGATAACAAATTAACAATCATTAACCATTTAACCAACCGACTAACCAAAGAATTATAAGCAAAGTTGAGAAGCAATTCAAGCAATTCAGGCAATTAGAAATTAAAAGTAATTCAACCAATTAGAAATTAGAAGTAATTCAAGCAAAGTTGAGAAGCAAGATTGCAAGAAATTAGACATAATTCAAGCAAACAAATTTCAATTTTAACTATTCATTGTTCAAGTTTTGAAGTTAGAATCGAAAGTTTGAAACCCTAACCAGAGTGAGAGGCTAACTTGGCAGTGGGCATTAGGCGACCCTACGGCATGTCCTTGATGGCCAATGGGATTCAGGTGTAGGGTTCAGGGCCTGAGGCGATCAGATATGGGTCAAGTGGATGAGAGCCAAGAGCAATGGAGATAATTAACAAAAGCAAGTGTGAAGATTGAAAAAGACCAACAAGGCCAGAAGCTTGAGTCTACCACAATAGTTTTTTTGTGGCTAGTAGGGGCGTCAAGCGGAAGAGTCAGACTGGGATATTGGTACGGTTTCGACTATCGAATGGAGGTAAGGAGATTACTGGAGCCTAGAGTCGAGATCAAGAATGCGAGATTCAACAGGCTTGGAGAATTCAAAGGGGCACTCGCATTTGCTTCACGCCTTAACTGCTCGAGTCTACTTCAATTTTTTTAAATTTAATGTTAGGCGCTCCTACTAAGTAGTTTCTAGTTTCAGCCAGTCCAATTATTGGGTGTCCACTCCTCCAAGCATATTAATGGCTAGAATTTTTTTGGGGCCACTTTTAGGGATGTTCATTAATAATATATGTTCAGCTCTCAAATAAGCTAATTGGACTTTTTTTGGATCAAGGGTGTCCATAGACACCCTAGGCTGGCCATAGGTCTACCCTTGCTTGAGAAATTTCAAAATGATAAAGTCTTACTACCCGAGTAGGAAGTAAATGATTTACACAACCATTCTTCATGATTTACCATTGAGTCATTCCCCAGTAAAACTTCACTCCCCCATCCAATCCTTTCATTTCATCATAAATCACAAAATTCAAAATTCAAACTTTATTCAACAACAATATAGGCTAGTAAAGAATCAAGGCTTATTTGTGCAAAAAAAATTACAATCAAATGTTAAACCTAGCAAAGAAATGGCAAAAATCTCACTCTTTCCTTAACTTTACTCAGACCCTTCTTCAATACCGCCTCCATCACCAATCTATCCTCTTTGCCGCCAAGATCTCCTTCTGCCACCGCCATAGCCAAGTCTAATCTAACTATCGCAACTCTCATGACTCTTATGTTTCTCCCATCTCCACCAATGGCGGATCTAGCGTTTCAAATCAGGGGTGTCCACCTATGAACATTCATCGCCATGTGTACCATAAAATAAAGTTTAAACTATACATGAATTGTTACAGTAATATACTATTACACTTGTCCTTTTTTGGAGTTGATATTTGATAGAATCATTACAAATTGAGTCAAACACATCTTTTTCTATATACCAAACCAATCAATCATTCAAAAACGAATCACACATTTGATTCCGAAGTCTATTTTTTACGATTTTCATTGTCGAAAAGGCTCTTTCCACGGTTGTTGTGGATACTAGGAGTATCAATGCCAACTTTCAGTAGCATAAGCACCAAAGGGTAGGTAATGTCTTTCTTTGTCTCTACCATTACTCTACAAAGACCACCAAGCCCTTTCAAGTCCTGAAAAGCTTCATCAAATTGCACATCAAGAACATAATTAACACGTTGATGTTCAAGTGTTGTAATCTCAAAATCAAAAAAATCATTGGGATAAAATTACGCTAATCTGACCAACTTAAATTGGTCAAAAGCACTAAGCTGATCGCATAGACTTAAGCAAGCCACAGAAGTAAGAAGCTCGGTGTTAGTCTCATTGAAGCAGCATCTAAGCCATTCAAGATGTAGATACACAATTATGTAGAACACTTCCACCCGGTAATAAAACTCATAAGTACGCTCCTCGACATTACATCGTGGTCTCCCCGGAAGGACCCATTTATCATCCATGTGTGAAATAGGAATCTTATGTTTCACACAAAAAGTACGTATTTTATCTATAAGAGAGTCCCACCCATCCTTTCTCATCGATTCCAATGACTTCCTTGCGATTTGGACAAGTTTCATGGCATTTGCAATATTTTGATCCTTTCTTTGCAAAGCTTGTGAAAGATCATGTGTGATCCCTAAAATGTTCAACATTAATTGAAAAGTGAAAGCTAAATTGAAGGAATTCAAATAAGTTCCTCGCTAAGTAGCATCATCCCTTATAGTTAAGGTCTCCCTTTCAAGTTCGATAAGCTCAAGTACATCCATTTGTAGACACTGAAAAAAAAATATAAATATGTGATACATCACAAAATAATTTAAATTAATTAATTTAAGTTAGGTTGAATTAATTAATTTAATTATTTAGCCACAAACGACCATCAAGTCAACGGTCCAATAAAATCTCATGTCAATGGACCTACAAGATTATTAAGCTGGCAGGCTAGTTGACTACCAAGTTATCAATTTAAATGGACTCTCAACTCATTGGTCCAAGTTCAAGGCCTATCTATCGACCCAGGAAGGCTATTAATCTGCAAACCCTAGAAGAGAGAGGAGGCTCCTCCCTATAAATATAACTCCACCCTCCTCATTCGGGGATAGAAAATTTCTCTCATAGAAGACCCTCTGGAAAGAGACAATAAGCACATTAAAATATGTTGTTTACTCTAAAGATTGAAGCACACACTTGATTGATATTCACGCTATTTCGGCCCTCCATCAAGTCACAAATAAGAGATCGAGTCAGAGGAGTTTAATTTGTTCATTTGGAACAAAATTTTTAGAGATTGTACCCATTTTTATTATAAATACAAAAATTAAATTTGTTCCATATTTTCTATCTTAATTCGATTTAGACTTGAAATTCACGCTTAAAAATTTCTGGCATACTCAGTGGGACATCTCTTCCTCTCATCTCCTTCTCTTGGAAATCTAAAATTTTTAACCAACTCTTTGCAAAGAAGACATGGACACAAGAAGTGCTGCCTCTCTACATTTGAAGAAGAAGTCCGGGTCTTTCCAACAAAATTCCTCTAGCTCTGACACTACCTCCAGTAAGCAAAGAACTGGAGTGGTGACAAGAAACATAGCGAGGGCTGTAGCAGCCACTGTCACAAAAAGAGATGTTGTAATTGCATTCTTGCATCCAGCCGACAACACTGACTCCAACGTGCATAATGGAGTAAGTAATATTTCGTCTGTTGACCCTCTCAAGGGGAAATCCATTCAAGAATTGAAGACAAATCATCAATCTCCATTTTTTAAAGTGGAAGATTATTACAGCAGCGATTCTTTGGCTTCGTCACCAAAGAAAGCAGGCCTTCCAAAATCTGAAGCTGAATCATCCCTTACAGTCATCGTGCATGCCATGATGATAGGAGCTATCAATTTTGAAGAAGATTTCGCTAGCATGAAGGCCACATTAGAAATGCTCTCTGAGAAGAGTGCAGAGAAATATGCACGCATCGAGCACCACAATGAACATATTGCTAAGTTACTAAAAAAACTGGACAAAGGGCCACGTGTATCGTCCAACAAAGGCACGCAGCAACGAAGACGAAAAAGGGTCCAATCGAAGCGAGGCTTCTGAGGATGATGGTAAAGAAGGGTGGCAAGCCACAAAATGACTCATCTCTAAGCACAATGATTGCTGAACAAATCCAGGATTTGATTATCAATGCTGTCAAAAGTCAGCTAGGAGTCGGCTCACAGAAGAGTCATCTTTACACCAAATCTTACACGAAGAGGATCGATGCTTTTCATATGCCTTATGGTTACCAACCGCCCAAATTTAACCATTTTGATGGGAAAGGTAACCCAAAATAATATATTGCACATTTCATTGAGAAATGCAACAATGCTGGCACTAGCGGCGACTTATTGGTGAAACAGTTGGTTTGGACTTTGAAGGGCATCGCGTTTGACTGGTATACTGATCTATTGCCCAAGTCCATTGACAGCTAGGAGTATATAAAGAAGAGTTTCTTAACAAGTTCCATAGCATCCAACGCACTGTTAGTAAGACTGAGCTAACAAATACTAAAGAGTGGAAAGATGAACTTGTTCTTGACTACATCAACCACTGGCGCTCACTCAGTCTCGAGTGTAAGGATCGGTTATCTAAGACTTATATTATAGAGATGTGCGCTCAAGGTATGAAGTGGGACTTACTTTATCTCCTACAAATGAGCAAGCCCATGACCTTCCAAGAGTTGGCTACTAAGGCGCATGATATGGAGATGACGATAGCTAATCGTCAAATAAAATCTTCCCTAGTTTTGAAGCGAGCAAGGACAAGGGTGACTTTAAGACAAATTCTAAGTCTTCCAAGAGCTCGACCAAGGAATCCATGTCGGCCACTACAAGCGAACCGATCCGAATTTCAGGGAAATCAAGAGTAGAAGAAAAATAATGCCCATCAACGAAAAATGGTGTTGAAGAAGCGCCCTATGTTGAAAGAGCGTCAAGAAAAGAAGTACCCATTCCCTGACTCAGATTTATCAAGCATGCTGGATGATTTGTTGGAAAAGGGTATCATCGAGTTACCGCCGTCAAAACGGCCCGAAGAAGTAAGCAAGATTAATGACCCAAAGTATTGTCAGTATCACAAGGTCATTAGTCACCCTCTTGAAAAGTGCATTATGCTCAAGGAGCGTATTATATAGTAGGCTCAAGATGGAACAATAATCCTATACTTAGATGAGGTGGCTGAAACCAATCACACGACAATTTGGTGTGAGCATTGTGACTTGGCTCATTCGATGAGAGAAGAGTTGGTTACCATACAATTTGGAAGCTTTAAGCCAGTAATGGTTTCATTAATGGTTCCCGCGACACTTGCAGAGGTTGAGTATGTGTTAGACATTCCTGATGAAGACAATAAAGGATGGACGCTCGTCACTAGAAGAAGGCCTAGGAAGCAAAGACATGTTCAACCACCCCCACTTCATCGAAGAGAGAGTCACTCCAGAAACAAGAAACCTCAATGCCCTAAGGGGAAGAAGAAGCCCAATTCTAGTAGAAGGCATGAAGTTCAACTAGTCGATCTTCTTGAACAAGAACCTCTTATCCATGTTACATTAGAAGAATTCTTCCCAAGGGACTTCTTTAAGAAGGTTGCAGTTAACATGGCTTCATGTTCTAAGGTTGAAGATGAGGAGGATGGGGAAGATGCATAAGAAGATGCCCCAAAGGCGTCCTCTTCGAATACAAATGACAGAGTCCTCACCGTCTTAGAAGTTTTGCCCGAATGTATGAGTTGGAAAAAAAAAATTTCAACTGCCTGAAGAGATACACGAGCAAGTTGTGGCAGTTATGCACCATGCAAAGTCATATGCTGATAAAGTAAAGGAAGTCAAAGAGCTTGCGAAGCTTTCAGCTTAATGTGCCACTTGTAACATGGCAGTATCATTTGCAAAAGATGATCTATTGCTAGGGTCAAAACCCTACAATCGTCTGTTGTTTGTCACTGGCTATATTCAGGGTCCAAAGTCAAACGCATCTTGGTAGATGGTGGCTCCGCGATCAACATCATGCTCGAATCTACTATGAATGACTTAGGGATTACTGTTGAGGTACTCTCTAAGAGTCGGATGATGATACAAAGCTTCAACCTGGAGGGTCAGCGTGCAGTCGGCATGATTCGCCTTAAGTTGGCAATGGGTGAACTATCTACAACATCTATCTTCTATATGATAGATTCAAAAACTTCATACAAGTTATTGCTAGGACAGCCTTGGCTTCATGTGCATGGGGTGGTGGCATTAACTTTGCACCAATGTGTCAAGTATTACTACGATGGAGAGAAGAAGATAAATGGTGATGTGAAAACATTTACTAAGGCTAAATCCTATTTCCCCGATACGAGATTCTTCAACGATGGGGCCCCTTTGAGGGAAACAATGACAGCCTTTATCTCGTCTATTGGTAAAAGGAGTGATGAAGATACTCATGTGATGACAAATGGTGGCACTAATGGTAATGTCAAATAGCCGCGGTAATATGAGAAGGAAAGTGGCCAAGTAACGATGAATTCTTTCTTCAAAAAAGTAGTGGTTGCAACGAATCCTACAGCACCAATATTTAGGTACACTCCTAAATCCCACCGCAAGGGTGGTGAAATTCTATTCAGTAAATGCACAACTCTCGAAAGCACAACTAAGCCTATTAGCAAATTCAAGGAGACTGGTGAAGAAATGTGGTTATGACTTCAACAAGAGAGTGACTTGCAGAAGTGCGCACCGATGATGGGTTTGATCCAAAGGTGGTGTCGTGGTAGTTCCAAAGGTAGGCCTTGGTTATGTACCACCTCAACCTGTTCGGATTTTAGGGCGACGTAAAGATAACCAGTCCCTTGCTCAGTATATTGTAGCAGAAGAGATTATTGAAAGTCATGAGGAGAATGTTAAGAACAAACCAAAATCTTCTGTGTTTGACAGATTATAATCTTCCACTTCACAAGGACACGCTTCTGTGTTCGACAAAGTGGGAAATGGCAAAGTCTCAAAGTCTTTTGCTTTCTGGAGGTTAGAAGTAGGCACACAACCCAAACCTTCAATCTTCACCAGGAGCAAGTCAAGTAAAGAGTTGGCGAGCTCGTCATCGACATAGGAAAGGCACTCAGTATTTGGTCATCTTGGTGAAATAAATGAAGTCCAAAGTGCTATTCCTTCTAGTATGAAACGCTTGTCGACACTAGATGTCAAGACGGAGGGTTCACTGAGAGTTAAGCGACGCGCAGTAGTTTTCGCTGGCCATAGGGTTAACTTGGGCCCAAAAGAGGAACTCGAGCAAGAGGAACAAGCTTCCTCCAATCACATCACAGTCTAAGAAGTTGATGACTCAGATGCTGAAATAGAACTTGTGGAAACTCCCAAGACTCTAGAAGACGGACGGCAAGCCACAGTGGATGAACTCAAAGAGTTGAATCTTGGAACTAGTGAGGAGCTTCACCCTATCTACGTGAGCTCGTTGCTTACGGTCAAAGAGGAAAAGGAGCATTTTGATCACCTTTCAGAGTATAAAGACATGTTTGCTTGGAGTTACAAAGAAATGCCCGGCTTAGACCCAAAAGCCACAGTCCACCGCTTGTCCATCAAACCAGGCGTTACACCTAAGAAACAGCTCCAATGACGCTTCCGACCAGAGTTAGTACTAGAAATCAAAAAGGAGGTCAACAAACTCATAGAGGCGGGATTCATTCGTGAAGTCAAGTACCCAACATGGATTGTGAACATTGTCCTTATAAGAAAAAGAATGGCTAACTACGTGTTTGCGTGGATTTTCGAGATCTCAATGATGCCTGGCCCAAAGATGATTTTCCATTGCCTGTGACAAAACTCATGATTGATTCTACAACAGGACATAAAGCTCTATCCTTTTATGGATGACACAGCAAAATACAATCAAATTCATATGGTGCTAGAAGATCAAGAAGCCACAACTTTCTGCACACCTAAAGGCATCTTCTGCTATAAGGTGATGCCCTTTGGCTTGAAAAACGCCGAAGCCACATACCAAAGTGTGATACAAACCATCTTTGAGGACATGCTATACAAGATGATGGAGTGCTACGTCAATGATCTAGTGGTCAAGTCAAGAAAGAGGTCAGACCACTTGCGTGATCTCCAACAAATCTTTGAGAGATTACGAACATGTCAACTCAAGATGAATCAACTTAGGTGCGCATTCAGTGTTACCTCTGGCAAAATCTTAGGCTTCATCGTCTGACATCGAGGCATTGAAATTAACCAAGGTAAAGTCAAAGCCATTGAAGACATGCCCGAGCCTAAAAACCTTAAGGAGCTTCGTGGTTTACAGGGACTCTTAGTGTACATCAGGAGGTTCATATCAAACTTGGCCAGTCATTATCACCCTTTCAGCCACCTCATGAATAAAAGGGCACATTTTGAATGGGATGAATCATGTAGGAATGCTTTTAAAAGTATTAAGAAATATTTGTCAAGCCCACCGGTGCTAGGAGCTCCGATTCCGGGCAAGCCTTTGATACTTTACATTGCGGCCCCAGAAAGATCACTGGGGGCATTATGTGTGCAGGAAAATGAGGAAGACAAAGAGAGAGCTCTTTGCTACCTGAGTTGAACCTTGGTCAGGGCTGTGAATTAAATTACTCTTCAATCGAAAAGAAATGTTTGGCTCTCATGTTCGCTGTGCAGAAGTTGAGGCATTACATGCAAGCTCACACAGTGCGGGCCATCTCTAAGGCTGATTCAATGAAATATATCTCATCAAAACTGGTTTTAAGTGGATGGTTAGCACAGTGGGCTGTAATCTTAGAACAATACGACCTTGTCTACACACCACAAAAGGCTATTAAAGGGCAGGTACTGGCAGACTTCCTAGCAAATCGCCCAATTCCTGACAACTGGGAGCTAAACAATGATCTACCTGGTGAAGAAGTGTTTGTCATAGACATTCTTCCCCCGTGGGAGATGTTCTTTGATGGTACAACACGACAAGATGGCGCTAGAACAGGGTAGTACTCATTTCCTCAGAGAAATACATCCTCCCATACTCATTTATATTAACTCGGTTATGCTCGAATAACATGGCTGTATATCAGGCACTTATCTTGGGCCTCCAAATGGCCGTGGAGATAGGCATTAAAGACTTAGATGTGTATGGCGATTCATAATTAGTCATCAATCAACTTCTTAAGGAGTATGAAATTAAGAAAAAGGATTTGATCCCATATCACACACAGGCCCTCCAAATCTTAGATAAGCTAGATACAGTCAAGTGGCAGCACATTCATAGGAGTGTCAACAAGATGGCAGACGCGCTCGCAAATCTTGCAGCCACTTTGGCACTGGATGCAGAAGAGGATATGACGATTTTAGTTTGCAGCAAGTGGGTGGTCACACATCAGAAGATGAATTCGTCCAGGAAGTTAATGTAGTCTGTTTATGAGGTGGAAAAAGAAGATTGGCGTCACCTACTAATTGATTATCTGAAGCATGGGAAGCTGCCAAATGTTGTTAGGCATAAGACAGAAATCCAAAGGCGAGCGTCGCATTTTCTTTGTTACAACGACACTCTCTATCGACGCTCCTTCCTTGGGCTTTGGTTGAGGTGCTTAGGCAAAGAGGAAGCACAACAAATAATGGAGGAAGCTCACTTAGGGGTGTGTGGTGCGCAACAGTCCGGGCCTAAATTGTGTGATTGCATCAAAAGATGGGCAATTACTAGCCCATCATTATGCATGACTACATTAACTTTGCAAAAAAGGTGCGACGCTTGTCAATTCGATGCCAACTTCATTCACTAACCTCCAGAACCACTCCACCCAACCATAGCATCCTAACCTTTTGAGGTGTGGGGACCTAATGTCGTAAGGCCCCTTACTCCTAAGTCCTTAGCTGGTCATTTATTCATTCTTGCGGCCATCAAGTATTTCTCTAAGTGGGCGGAGGCAATTGTATTAAAAGAAGTCAAGAAGGAGAATGTTGTCGATTTTATTCGAACACACATCATCTACCGATATAGTGTGCCTCGATACATCATCACCGACAAAGGCAAACCAATCTTTAACAAGCTAATCACTAGCCTCTGTGAGACATTTAAGTTCAATCAGCATAAGTCTTCAATGTATCGTGCACCTGCAAATGGCCTAGCAAAAGCATTTAATAAAACATTATGCAACTTACTAAAGAATGTGGTGGCAAAATCCAAGTGGGACTGGCATAAAAGATTGGGAGAAACATTTTGGGCTTATCGAACCACCTATAAGACACCAACATAGTCAACTCCCTATGCCCTCGTGTATGGTGTAGAGGTTGCTTGCCTTTAGAAATTCAAATCCCATCGCTTCGCATCGCTATACTAGAAGGCTTAAGTGAGGATGAAAATCACAAACTCCGTCTAGCAGAGTTGGGGTCTCTTGATGAGAAAAGGCTTCAGGTGCAACAAAAACTAGAGTGTTATCAAGCGCGTCTGTCACAAGCATTCAACAAAAAGCTTCGACCTCGCTCGTTCCATGTCGGGGATTAAGTGCTTGTAGTAAGAAGGTCGATCATCATGATGCATAAGATAGGGAGCAAATTCACCCCTAAATGGGACAGCCCCTATGTTGTTTGTGACGTCTACTCGAATGGTGCCTACAAGATAGTTGACGCAGAAGGTGTACAAGTAGGACCAATAAACAACAGGTTTCTAATGCACTGCTACCCTTGAAAATTGGTTGTAAGCTCCTAAGTACAAGCCTAAACTGCTCACCCAAAAAAAAAAAATCTTGTACTACTCCTGGCCCGCAAGAGTATAAACTGTGAACGGCTAGATGATAATAATAATATAATAAAAACAAAAAAATCTTATCTACTTTTGGCCCGCAAACGTATAAACTGTGAACGATGAAACAAATAATTGAAGCATTATTGGTTGGATTACATTATAACTTGATCTCGTTGAAAAATTACAATTTTCTTGAGTATGTACATAGCTTGGTGAATAAAATTAGCAAGCACAGTCAGATGAAACATAAGAAAGAGATGAAGAAGTGGTAAAAATATTACTATTGCATAAAGAGTATCAAGAGTTCACTAACATGAACAATCCAAGTGCAAGCACAATAAGCTAAGCAAACTAATCAAATAGTGCTCATCTAGTTATTAGGGTAGAGTTACAACTCTAGGACATCGCACTCATGTTCCTTCAACTTCTCAGCCTCTTCTTGAGACAAAATGGGTATGGCTTCAAGGTTAGCAAGAGCTTGTTTCTTCTCAATGACTTGCTTCTCGATGGTGGTCGCTAATGACAATTTAGCTTCAACGTCACTCCGAAGTTCTTGTTCCTCTTTCTAAGCAATACAAAGCGCCTCTTCTAGCTGAACTACCTTTTGAGTCGCACTCTTATGTTTACCCTTAATGGCATCTAGCTCTTCTTGCACTACGATAAGACGGGATTGCGCTTGGTTGACTATAAGGCATGACATAAAAAGTCATTGCACAACAAAGAGGTAGGTAACCAAAGCAGAGAGCTATTAGGTAGCTGAGCTTCTGATAGCCAAGAGTTCCATCATCATTCAAAGTCTCATATTTATTTTTTACTAAGCATCATGCAACCCAAATCAGCAATCGCCCCTTCATGGATACATCTTCGAGCGTCCTCAAAATTCTAAGCCCCTCCAAAGCCAGAACAACGCACCATTAAAGGATCCGCTGGAGCTGGATCCAGTACTTAGTGGGTGCTGAAGTAACATGCAAGCCAACCACATAGATAATGAGCAGGAAAGAATGACATGGATTATGAGCTGGCTTAGGTCGTGATTTGACAGGGTGGGACTTGGAAGAGCTTCATCGCCTCGGGAAGGACTCTTGCTTAACTTGTCTCTTGCACCAAAAATCTATCCAATGCTCAGTGCAAACCCCTTGGCTGTGGGCATTTTCAAGGCGGCTATAAGCAGCAAACAAGCATCTACATGTGGGCTGGATCAATCTCTAATTGTTCTAATGATGTTGATATAATGCATCTCGGCTAGGTACTGCCTCATCATAAATTTTCCCGTAAATAGGGAGCCCACCAAGTTTATAGAAGTCCCATAGAGATATCGACATTTCTCTGGATATAGTATGCAAAGTGTAGGTCTCAGGGCACCAAGCCTCACAAAAGGCGCGAATAACTTGAGGATCACGATCATAAGTGTATAATGAAGCATATACTACATCAAAAAGGCGGTAAGTCCTCAATTGGGATTCGAAGTACGAGAGAATATGTTTTATCCACTCCCAATATTTCAAAATGAAAGAGAATTCCCAAAATATCTTTAATGCTAGCCCCCAACGAACTTCACCGGAAATAATTTTTTGCCCAACTAGCGGGAAAGTGGTGATGGTGTAGCTATTGTCATAACTGGCGCCATAAAGAAGGTAGATATCATCATGCGTTCTATCTGCAGCCCTGGTAGTCAACGGTGATGCGAAGCCAAAGCGAGGGATGCTCGGTATCTGCTCAAACTTTGGACGAAGCAAGGATGGGTAAACAATAAATGTACTGCCCAGCCCTGCCTTCATCTATTCATGTTCTACGATAGAAAGATAAATTTTATGTGACCGCTTGTATTCCTTAAACTGTATCATGATTGAGCACCTGTTTTAAAAAAATTAAAATAAAGGTGGTTAGTTTCATAAAAAAGGCAGGGAAGGAAGCCAAAAAAACCTCGCAAGTTAGTTTTCAAGGATATGAAATCTTCGGCAGGCTCATTAGCATGGCTCAATCCTTAGGTGGCACTTCCCATCGGCATGTGCGAGTGCTTTCTCCTCGAAGTCTAAAGACTAAGTCCAATCGCCCTCACGCATAATGAGTCTTCAAATGCTACGTCTCACTAGCATATGTGGAGGCTCTCTCCTCAAGGTCTAAAGACCGAGCCCGATTACCCCAGCGTACAGCGAGCCTTCAAGTTGCTACACCCATTGGCATGTGCAAAGGCTCTCTCCTCAAAGTCTAAAGACCGAGTCTGATCGTTCTCACACACAATGAGTCTTCAAGCACTAGATCCTACTGGCATATGCAAAAGTTCTCTCCTCAAGGTTTAAAAAACCAAGTTCGATAACCCTTGTGCACAACAAGTCTTAAAAACGATCAACCTACAGATAAACCAAGTCCTATAGGACCTGCTTTTGCTGATAGATTTCGATCAAGTGTCGCTGCGACAGACAGTTTGCAATGGATACTCCCCTATAATGCTGTACAAATTGTGAATGGGGAAGCACAATTTGCATTCATTAATGAACCCATGTAAGGGTGTTTCCTGACACACACAGAGTAAAAAAAAAAAAAAAAAAAACAAAGAAGAGAGAGAGAGATAAGGAAAGTTGGATGCTACCCACTAAGCAAGCCAATTTAAAAAAAAAAAAAAAAAACCCTCAAATCATGCTTTCACACATTACTAATTCATTGGGAATGGGAAAAAACACCTGTGAGCCACTCTTTAATCAAATTTGCTGATGTCAAATGCATTAAAAAAAAGGCACATTGAGGGAATTAAAAAGGAGAGGAAACATCTTGAAATTACCCAAAAAAAAAAAAAAAAGAGGTACGATGCGGCTAGGTTTTTTGTTTGGACGCAGCAAAAGGAAACTAGGATCATCCGATTGATCAACCAGGTCAAGATTTTGTCAGGTCATGACTATGGCTGAGTTTTCTTCCCTAAAATGAGTTAATAAAAAATTAATGGCAACTGGACCTTCTTGAATAATAAGCCAAAAATATTTGTCAAGACATCAGTCATGCTTGAACACTCCCAAGTCACTTTGCGTGACCTAGTCTCGAGGGGGCAATTTGTAGACACTAAAAAAAATATAAATATGTGCTACGTAAAAAAAATTTTAAATTAATTAATTTTAGTTCGAATTAATTGATTTAATTCTTTAGGCTCAACGATCATCAAGTCAATGGTCTAATAAAGTCTCAAGTCAATGGACCTATAAGATTATCGAGCCGCCAGCCCAGTTGACTACCGAGTTATCAATTTAAATAGACTCCAAGTCATCGGCACAATTTCAAGGCCTATCTATTGGCCCAGTAAGGCTATTAATCCGTAAATCCTAGAAGAGAGGAGAAGCTCCTCCCTATAAATATAGCTCTACCCTCCTCATTCGAGGATAGAAAATTTCTCTCACAAAAGACCCTTTAGAAAAAGACAACAAGTACATCAAAACGTGTCGTTTACTCTAGAAAATGAAGTACACACTTGATCAAGATTCAAGCTATTTCGGCCCTGCATCAAGTCACAAACAAGATATCAAATCAGAGGAGTTTAATTTGTTCATTTGTAAAAAAAATATTCAGAAATTGTGCCCATTTTTATTATAAACACAAAAATTGAATTTGTTCCATGTTTCTTATCTTAATTCGATTTAGACTTGGAATTTATGGTTACACCATTATAGAATCAAATAGTAGACTCACATTAAGTAGTGATTTGTAGTGAGATGCCCAACATATATCACGGATTTACTGGCCCTTATAAGAGCAAGTTGTTGACTTAACCCATGCCTAGTTTAAATCTCTTCATTCTTCAATGCCTCATTAACTCATTCAGCTTGTTTCTCACACAAAAGATCATGTCATTTATAAGAAGCTCCCACAATATTTCGAAGTTTACTAATTTCATCAGAAAGATCTCCAACATAATTATCATCCCTTGCAAGAGTTACCAATGTAAGTCGTAGTTGATGAGGAAAACAATGAATTAGGTAGTCACATTTATTCTCACTCAAGATCAATGTCATAGGCACATTGAATTTACCTTGCATATTGCTTGCCCATTATAACCTTAAGAACGCACCCTTGACAAACTCAAACTATGTTCTGTCAACAAAGAGCCAATTCCAGCTTTCAAATAATAACGAAGAAGTGTCTTAAACATGTACAGCACCAACAAACCGTTCCTTGACTATTCCCATTTTATTCACAAAACGAAGAATGACACCTATTTGTTCTTTATAAGATATATCTCCAAACTCCTCAACCAATAAACCAAAGACTTCACCTTCAAAGTCTTCCATGATGGCATTTAGTGTTTTTTTAGCAGCAGCATGCACAATATTTTTTTGAATAAAATGTGACACTAATTTCTCACTTTTGGGAGCATTATCTAACATAACACTTGCCATGAGTTCATTCATATTTGCAGCAAACTTCATAAGTTCAAGAAAATTCCCTCTATTTTGTGATTCTTCATATTCATCATGACCACAAAAAAGATAAACCTTGATGCAACAAGTATCTTGAGCAAGAAATAGAAGTATTTAAACGAAGTTGGTATGCCTTTCTAGTTTCTTCATCATGTCTAGCTAAAGAAATTAAATGGATTGTCTTAGCCTCCTTAAGTTTTCATAATCTTTCAAAGCTCTGCTATGAACACCATTAAAATCACCAACATGATTATTGAATTAGTTGAGTTTATTCCAAGTTGAGAATCCCATCCTAATAAAGTCCCCACTTTGATTTTCTCTAACATTAACAAACAAGTAGCAACAAAAACAGAAGGCAACACCTTTATGTATGCTATATTCTAACCAAATCTCATACTTTTCAACCCAAGAAGGACTAAAATAACACAACCGTCCTCTAATTCTTTTTTGTCGAAACTTATGAGTACGAGGTTGGATCAGCCCATTAGCTATATAATTTCTCCTTATTTCATCTTATGGATTGGGAGAATATTCTAAAATCATTTTTCTCAACCCAGGATTATTGGAAGGGTACTTAAATCAAACTCACTTCCTCAAGAAAATTGACCCCCATTTGGTCCACTACCTCCACTTTTGCTATATTAGATTTACCCTTATTTCCCCCATCTAATTGACACTCGTTAATATTAGAACCAACTCCACTATCACTTGCATTATTTTCTCCGCCTTTTTCAAGTTGTTTCTTTTCAAATATCTTGAAATGGAATTGAATTGATCCATATACAAATGGAAAAACAGAAGAAGATGAAACTAAGAAATCAAGTTCACTTAGTTAAAACAAGCAACACATCAGTTTAAATGAAGTGCTGAACAATGATAGGAAAAATCATTGCCAGGTACCCCACTTTGTGTGAAAATCATAATTAGGGGACCATGTTATTAGAATATATTTGAAAGGGGCAATACCCTGTGGAAACTATTTTATGGGGACTGTTCACTATTTACGTTTTTTTTAGCCCTTAAATGTTTTATATTTGCATTTTAGCCCAAATCCTTAAAAACTTACTTTCTAAAATCTAAAATTTGTGCATGTATAATTTTTCTTATAACTACCACTCAAGGGCCTCTTTAAACTGGTATCAGAACCACGTGATCAAAAATAATTAAGATAATTAAGCTAATTAATTGTGATTAACTGTGATTAATGTTAGAATCATTACCTGCTTACCCTGTACCAAATTATTCACATATTGTCCACTCACTGGAAGATCTTTCTCCAATTGCACCTTAATTAAATTATATCACTGATATAGCTTTAGAACTAAAAGTAATATTAGCCAAAATTAAGACCGAAGTAAAGGAGCTTAAAAAACAAATATCGGCAATTCACCTTTCTCTAGTTAACGAAGTAAGACATAGCAGAAAAGCTACTTCCGGTATTAATACTCCATTTCAGCATAAATATCCCTTCCAAAACCCAAAAATAAGACTCCATTTCCTTTGCAAGAGATAAAAATTCAAAAAGTATGAGAAAACTCAGGTGAAAAATTGGCTGAAAAAGCAGAAAAAGAAGATGAGGGAGTATAAGCAGTACACTCTTGAAGAACTACAAAATAGGTTCAAGAAAGAACAAAATCCAAAAGAATTAAACAAAATCATGAGCTCGATTAGTGATAAACACAACATATTATCTGATGATAATGAAGAGACTAATAATGTTCAATTAGAAGAGAAAATATATCAGCAAATGAATCTTATTAAATTAGAAGATCTCGATAAATTACCATTAGAAGAAATTAGGAGAAAACTAGAAAAGAAATATGATAAAATGACTGTTGAAAATGAGAGCAATGAGATTAGAGAAGAAATCAACTAATAAGAAACAGAGACTAATCTACTTAACAATGCCGTTCCTAAGCCTGAAGAATTTGATAAACTTTCTAGAAGAAATACTCATTTCTTAAGACCTAGGTACGTTCCAGCAGGACCGACAAGCAACTTTTCCTTTGGGTTCATCCCAAGGAAAACCACGACCTTTGAAGAAATTCATTTTATCCCAATTAGCCAAATAGGACACATCTTAAATATTGATGGAGTTCATAACAGAGAAGAAATATTTGAGCATGGGAAAAGAGGAATAAATAGTATCTTAAATTTAAACACTACATGGACTACTGCAAACTCTCTAAACTATATCGAACACAGTTTTTCTGATACTGTAGCTGACTGGTACGATTCATTAAGTGAAGACGGTAAAAATACATTAACAATAATGGAAACACCAACTACTATGTTCAGAAATTTATGTAAGAAAGTAGAAACTAAATTCATCGGAGCTAAACTTGCTTATGAAGAAAAAGTAAGAGAATGGCAAAGAAAGATTAACAACATTGAATTATGCGACATGAGATATCTAGAAAATTATATTGCTGAATTCAGTCAATACTATTACAAAATTGGGCATAATGAAACTAATCTTGACATGTTCTATGACAAATTGTTATATCCGATAAATTCCTTGATTGATGAAAAGTACATAGCATGGCTTGAACGAACAGATGTCATTGATACCCTTGGTTCAAGAATTTCTTATTTAAGAAAATGGGTCAATGATCAATGCCTTGATCTCCAAAAACAAAAGAAAATTAAGAAGCAATTCCTAACTTGTTGGGATTCATCACACCAATAGGGAAAAGAACCTGAAAAAAGAAGAAAAAGAAAACTCTATTAAAAAAAAGAGCTTTAATAAGCAAAGAGGCGAGAAATATAGAAGAAAATATTATAACAAACCAAGCCCTAAAAAATGTAAATTTTTAAGGAAAGACGCTTATTGCCCTGCAGGAAAAAACAACTGCAAATGTTGAGCATGCGGAGAAGTAGAGCATTATGCTAATGAATGCAAAAATGGAAAAAATAACAAACTTATTGAAACCTTGGGAAGCCTAGATTATGTTGAGCTTAGTGAAGAAGAGGCATTAGACCTAGCTCTAAATAACAACAAAGGAAATGTTGAAATAATAATTGACAATGAATATGAAGAAAGTGACTATGAAGAAACAAGTCGTATGATGAAAAGTAGTTCGGTTAGCCTTGGTGATCTTCAAGGAGAAGACTTTGTGGTAGACGATGATCATGAGGAAGTCAAAGGAGATTGGGTCCTTCTCATAAGCCAAAAAGACATAATCTATAAAAAAAAATCCATCTTTCAATTAAAAAGCAAATACGTATGTGAAATGAAGGAAGGAGATCTGGAGATAGAGGATTGTGAGTATGACGCTGGGGAAGTCAATCTCATTAATTGTGAAAATATCCCTAAGCATAACAAAGATAGAAAGTATAGGTATATCCATGTTGGAAGTGTCCAAGTTCAAATCACTCCATAACAGTATTATAGTAAAGATATTGATCTTTACGCTTTACCCTGTGATATTAGGCATATCAAATTTAATAATCAAATTATCACAGGGATAAAGACCAATTTATGCAATGGGTCAATAGGATTCAATTATCAACTTGGATATTATGTGAGTCTAAAAGATGAATTTACTAAAAAATTTCTATCTGGGACATGAAAAGAGGAGAATATCCTTTAAGGATATTTTGAAAAATTATCTACAAATTAGATAATACGATAGACCCAAAGACTAAGGTAACAATGATAGAAGCAGAAAAATTTGAACGTCCTACCCGTATGCAAAATATCTAGAGGATTAAGCGCAATCCTCAGGATATAAAAATCGATCATTCTTGGATATCTAGCTTTGCCAACTCTACAAAGATCAATACGAAAAATATAATAAAAATCAATGAGGGGGGTAAAATTACCATTAAACCCCAATTATTAAGAAGTATGAATACAAGATCAGATTGGGGAGAAGGATCTTCATCAGCTAAAGAAAAGCTTAAAGAAGATGACACAATTAGCATGACCAATGAAATGAGTGGAATGAGTTTTGAAACTGCAAGACCCAGTGTAAATCGAATTATGAGTCTAAATAGAAAAGTCATTGAGTACAAAATAAGAACTGTTTGTGAACCAATTTATGAGGATAAATTAGTCAAAAATATGACCATAGAAATATGTTACGAAGTCACCAATATAAATCCTAATAGCATTTATATCCCAATAAACGTATGCTTAGAGGGATATAATAAATATGAGTTGTGTGCCTACATAGATAATGGTTATTCTGTATGCTTTAGGAAAATATCATTATTTTCAGAGTTTATGTGGAAAAGAGCTAAAAATCTGTTAAAAGTAAGAATAGCTGATAATAGAATTATGAGTCACAATGAAGCTATCCACGGAATTAGGAGGAGTTCAATACATTATACTAGTTCTATGGGCCACTGATCAATCTCTCATGCTATGATTGTTGGAAATAATTTTTAAATATTATATTATCCATGCACACAAGCTATAAACCAGATAATAAATGGTCACTCTGTTCCTATTGAAAAATTAAGTAAGGCTTACACCCATCAAAAGATTAAGTTTACACGCAGCCAGCATAGTGAGAAGGTAATACCAGCACAACATGAGGTAGCAGTGACAATCTCATTACTTGAATTATCTATTAAGAAGCAGATTATCGAACAACAAGAAAAATTATGTAAAGAACTCTACTCTGATAATCCGCTAAAATTTTAGGATAAAGATAAAATATTTGCTAAAATCACCCTATTAAATCCCAACACTATTATTCGAGTCAAACAAATGGTGTATATACACCAAGATATCCAAGAATTTGATAAACAAATTAAAGAGCTCCTGGATAAAGGATTAATCAGAAATAGCAAGAGTCCTCACACCAGTTCTACTTTCATGGTAAGAAATCATGCAAAAAAAAAAAAAAGAAAAGTAAGAATGGTGATCAACTACAAAAAGCTTAATGATAATACTGTCTTTGATGGTTATTAGATTCCTAACAAAATAGTCCTCTTCAACATAATTCAAAGAGCATGTTGGTTCTCAAAAATGGATTGCAAAAGTGAATACTGGCAAATAAAAATGGATGAGGAAAGTATTTTCTTAACTACATTTAGTACCCCATAAGGACATTATGAGTGGATAATAATGCCATTTGGACTTAAAAATACACCCCAAATATTCCAGAGAAGAATGGATAGCATCTTCAAATACTTAGTCATTGTTGTTTAGTTTACATTGATGATATCCTTGTTTTTTCCAAAACTATAGAACAGCACAAAGATGATGGCTTAGCTGTCACCCAAAGATACATTGACTATGGTATTATACATGGTAAGAACAAGTACATTTATATTAAATAAAAAATTGAGTTTTTAGCTCTAGAAATAAAAGTGGGATAGATTATTCTATAAAAACATATTCTGGAAAAAATTAAAAATTTTCCTGAAAAGATTAAAGATAGGAAGTAGCTAGAAAGGTTTCTTGGATGTTAACCAGTGCTTCATATTTCATTAAAGATTTGGCTAAATTAAGAAAGTCATTGCAACAAAAACTTAAGAAAGATGTAAGTTGGACATGGACCACTAACGATTCAAAGATTGTCTAGAATTTCAAAAAGATGTGTAAAAATCTTCTTATTCTTAATTTACCTAATGAGAGAGATAATTTAATTCTTGAGACAGATACTAACAATGAACAATGGAATGTGGTACTCAAAATCAAAGGAGTAAAACTCTGCAAATATTGCAGTGAAAGTTTTAATAAGGCAGAATATAGCTATTCCACGATGAAAAAAGAGATCCTTGCAATCATAAGGGGAATTAAAAAATTCTTAATCTTTTAAACCCCAAAACCTTTTCTTATTCAAGTTGATTGTAAAGGAATTTTGTGAAAAAGAATTTATCAAATATGCACGTGCAAGGGCGATTCCTACGCTGGCAATTATGGCTTAACTAGTTTTCCTTCTCTATTGAACATATACAGGGATCGAAGAACTCTCTGGCAGACAGTTTAACTCGAAAACTCGCCAATAGTAATCATCAAAGCCGACCTCCTGCCAGAAGCGGAGGAAATCCTTAATGAAATGCCATTCCTACTTGAACAGATTTCGCCTTCTAGTAGAGTCCTTATTGAGAATCTAGAATTTCATACAAAAAGTAGATTACGTTTTGGTCTACTATCTACTGCCTACCTAATAACCCAAAGATTTTTCCTTCTAGAATTGCAAGTTAATTACCTACAGTATCCTTATGATATCAAAGAAAAAATAAGTTCTCATGTTCGAGAAAAATGATTCAATGAGTGGTATACAGCCTGCATCGACTTTTATCATTATTATTCCTATAATATTTGGGAGTCTTGGGGTACAATGATCTATTCTCCTGACAAATCTGAAGTTCATGGTATTAGTTTTCCAGCAAATTCATTATCTCCAAATGACCCTGTCTTTAAAGCTTGAGAATAGGGGATGGTAATATACTTCATAGAAATCCCATATCTAAAGTTTCCATTTTTTTCAAAACTAACAAAATTTCAGCAATGCATGTTCAGAAGGATCCATTTAATTCTTGCATCTCCTGATAGTCCAACAAAAATACTAGTTCGAAGATGCATAGATTTGAAAGTGTATAGCGCATTAATCGAATATAAAAGTGAAAAAGTCAAGCCAACCAATTATCTTATTCAGATCGTTGATTACAACGATCTCAATAATCAACGACAAAAATGAATTTCTGAACGACCAGTGCATCTAGTTACTGATCCTGCTTTAGCAAGAGCCATTAGATTTTTCAATATTTATCATCAATGTTGGGTATTAATTGAGCAAGAAAAAACGTTAATGTATTGTGGAAACACTACTTTCACCTATGGTAATGAGTTTAAAGAGTACATGAAGGTGGAAGGAGCAGTCCAGAAGATATCTTTTATTATCTCTTTGATGTTTGAGTTGGAAAGTTCTTATCAGAAAAAGGAAAGAAATAACTTCTAAAATTATTTGAGAAATGGAATGCAGAACATCTTCAATTAGATGAAGATTTTAATGATTATCCAGATAATGATGATCTGGAAGATATAATTAGAAATGAAGGCATGCAGAATCTCAATAATGATGACTAGTCTTGTCATCACTAAAAACTCTGAAAAGTGATTAATCCATTCTTGTGCTATTTTCACAAGTGTTTGGTATGTAAAATAAAGTGTGTACTGTAGTTATGTGAATAATCAGCATGTACTGTAGCCAATAGGGCATCTTATGTACCCCATCCCCCTCTATAAAAGGAAAGCTCGAATATTGAGAAGGGACACAGTAATTTGAGCATTCTTGAGTAAAAGAAAAGTCAGGATTTTTCATTTCTCTATAAGCAAGCATTTCTAATGATCTTAGCTTAAGTCTCCCTTCAATCTTTCCATTGTAATATTTCCTCTTTCACACTTTCAATAAAAGAAGTTTTCCCATTACTTATCCAATTGAACCTTATGTCGTCAATATTATAATTTCTTGATTAGATTCTTACTATCTTTAAAAATAAATAAAACTTGATTACGGTCCAAGGTAAGAAACGAAACGGATCTGTGCTGTGCCTGATTTAAGGAAGGTGGGGTTGAGATTAGCAATATCTGTAAACCGGAAGTTAGAGGAACGTCAGAGTCCAACGGCGACTACGTTCAGGTAACGGTCGAAACTTCGTAATTAAGCTTTAATTATTTTGCTAAGCATGGTGGGCCATTAATCACAGAAAAATATAATATTTATGATTTTAGTGGTAGATTGTGATAACTAGTACTAGTAAAGTCATTATAAGAAGTCTAAACAAAATTATAAACCTAGTTTTACTAAAAAGTACCAAAAAATCAAGTATTTGCATGTTAAACCTCAATTTGAACAAAAATTACAAATTCAAAAAATTCAAGGACTAAGTTGCAAAGAAAAATTTCGGCCAGTAACTAATTCGTAAAATATTATCCCCTATTAATAGTTTATCCAAAATAGTAGGTACTTGAGAATACATTCTAAAAACATTGACCCTAAAAATTATTTTCATAAAATCAGGGTACTCCAGAGTCATAGATTGACAATGACATAACAAATAATGAAGAAACTGGCAACTAGCAAGCAAGTGATTAATTAATTGAAAATCAAGCAAGAAGCAACACATTAGTTCACTCAAGAGCTAACATTATCATGAAACCATCCATATTTTCATGCTTCACTTTCTATTTAAAAGATTCACATGAATTAATCAATGGAAATAATAACTACGCAATTTCCAACTAACTCAAAACAACTTTCACTAATTGATTAACAATTAACAATTGACAAATGACAATTGCACATGAATTCCAGGGATGTTCATGAGTTCATCAAACAATTAAGAATTGCAAATCTTCACAAATTATACTTAATTACACAATCTAATTTGTCCAGAATCAAACACTCAAACTGAGCTTGGGCATGAAAAATTAACCAAAAAAGAGAGAATTTTGAAAAAAACATGACAAACCTAATTAATTGATGGGTCGAAGTAGACGCTTGGCGTCGAACAATTTACTAATCAATCTCCATCTATAGAACATAAGTTGAGAACAAGCACTTAGAAGTAATTAAAATTATCAAATGACTCAAATTGAAACCCTAACTCAACCTAGGTCTAATTGTCTAACCTGCTGGTCAGTGCCTCGATGGTCAGGTGGTGGACTAGTCTGGCTCATTTGGTGGCCAGCGATAGTGCATGCATGAGCAAATTCTATTTGATAGTGGCATAAATCACAACAAAAAGAGTACAGTGGCAAAAATGACTCAAAATAAAAGCACAGTGGCATATCAATCTAATGACTCGGGTTCAATAACCTAATATTTGAACTAGCATTTTAATAAGCATTTGATGTTTCAAGTAGCTTGTGTGAAAAATTGGCCTTCAAAAGTAGCTTTCTGTAACTTCTGGTCCAGTACACATTTTGAAGATGATGTCTTTGAAAGTTATCCATATTTTTTTTTATCTTTTTACATTAATTAGTAACCTAACACCACTAACCCTCATCTAAACAACTGAATTAAACTAGCTATTTGCCACTTAAACAACCATTCACTACCTAAACAATCACCTAGTTATCTAAATAGTTAATTTTACTGAGTATGACCTAAGAAGTGATACTCCACAATTGAAACCCAACCACACTTTCTACCATGTTCTGACACAAGCATCCTATTTTGCAACGTTACGAAGGAAAAATGCTGGACCAAAGTTGCACTCTCAGGAAGTTGCAAAATCTCATAAACAACAAAACTCTTAGCATGATGCAGAGCTCTACACATCAGCTTAGCATAATAGAAGAATGTACCGCCATATGACATAGTTTTCTCTTAATGCACGCTTCATACCATACAATCGCAAAGATCAATACAATAACATAAAACAATACGATCCGTTCATACTCCAGAGAGCAGTAGGAAAAGCTAAGTAAGCCGAAAATTTTGTACAAGAATCGCAGGCCATAAATACGGTAGTAGTGTAGCAGTCGCCAATATTCACCAACACTGAGAGCCACGTGACCAAACATGCATGAAAAAATACATGATGCTTATTCTCTTAATCTATACTATGCAACGACAAAGGCTCTCTTACGTTTGTGCTTGGCTTCAGTCATCATGATGTTGTCTGTGCCGATGAGTCTGCCAACCTGTAAGTGCTGAACCGGTGACACTGACCGAGTGTTTTGCAAAGCCAGCGCTTTTCTTCAGTGCAACCCAGAGAGTCCAGAAGAATCCAATCCAACCTGATACGTATCAGAGGGAAGTAAGCAACCAAAAGCAAGGATAATAATCAAAACTCAAAACAAATGACAATGAAATTGGAAGAAATACGTTCAATTGTTCGGGTAATCTCAAGATTTACTTAGAATTTCTGTCCATGCAAATGTTCCGGAACTCTTGACACTGTTTCTCAGGTCATGGCTGCCCCTGCTGCTTGATCCGGCTTATGTGCAGATTAAGGACTCACAAGTTAATCTCCCTTCGTAGAATATCCAAGTATTCAAATGAAACAGGGGGAGAAAAAGTGACAAACTACATTGCAGAAGAACTCTTGATCTTTGTACAAGCACCATGTCATACAAAAAGGATTTCTCACTGTCCCCTTCCGCTTCTCAAACTTTGTAAAAGTAAAATTTAGATGGACACCAATGTGATCATCTAGCTTTTAAAATATGTCGGAAATATGTTGATCTTATAAGGAAAATTTGACAATATCATTGGAGAAATATGGACAAGTTTCATGGGACGCAAGAGGCCACAAAAAGGCCCTTTTTATATGAATCACCAAAAAATTGCATAAGACACCAAGGGAATGCCACTCACGTACAAAGGGGGCACTTCCAAAAAGATAATGCATTCAACCTCTCATGCATAATATTACCTACAAAGTCCTAGAGGCTCATGTTTCTTCCATCAATCAAGAGGCCGCAAAAAGGCTGATTTAAGTTGGTATCATCCTCATTGCAATACCCCCCCCCCCCCAAAAAAAAAAGGAAAAAAAGATGAAAAATGTTTGTAATAATCAAAATTCTCAAAGGCAAGGCAAAAAGGGTGCCGTTCAATTTACTTTTTCTGACAAGAAGAGGACAATGAATTCGCAAATGTGAATTAGTAAGTGACAAAGACAGTTAGCAAAAATGTGGGCTCATACTAAATGAGCAATTTATTCAATGCTGGACCTCAACAAAACCTCCCCATCAACACTTCAATAGCTGAACTACAGATGTCGACATATGACAGTAGCATAGAATTATTCCACCATTGAAAAGGAGGCCACCACACAGGCGTAGGCAATACAAAATACCCTCCCTCCCTTTGCCCTTCTTACGTCTTGACTTACTGTCCTACATTAAATTTCAGTCGGTGGAAGATCGCCAAATGAAAATACAAGTGGCTTCTATAATGAAGGTGACAAATGTATAGTAACAGAAGAACTTTTACCAAATTCGCCAGAAAGCTAGCTAATTTCTCTATCATGAAACCAACCTCTCCAAACCTCGAAGGAAGAGGGAGGGCAGGGCAGGCGAAATATGAAGGAGTTTCATAAAGAACACATGCGACTCACATGATAGAGGCACAATGATAATTATAGCAATAGTAAGCAGCACATAAACTTTCAATAAATACAGAAAAATCTTTGAAAATCAAAAATGTCATGATTCAGTTGATCAAGAGGCATAATCAGGTTGGCATGCGCATTCATATGGCTTGGCCTGCACCTTTCGTGGCCCACGATCAATTTACTTTTTGATACCTATGTCCATCTGATTTAAAATTTACCTATTTCAAGCAAGTTGGTCATTTAATTTTACTTTTATCCTTCTCTAGTTTCCTCCTATCCCCCCCACCCTAATTTGTATTATACAATTTCTAATAACTTGTTTCCTTATTAGGAAACATGTTACGCTTCGTATGGTGTGCAAAACAATGCAATACATTCCACCAAGCTCATTTAATGTTCTGCAACCTGAAGCTTCAGCATTACTACTGTACATCATCTTCAGGCCCCAAGCCTGTTTTAAATAGCGTCCTGTTGGGAATGTCACACATGAGTAAAGAAGTCCCACATCGGGAGTTTGAGAAGAAGGGTCATGGTATATAAGTCAAGTGGGCCACTCCTCCTATTGCCAATTGGTTTTAGGATTGAATCTCACTTGGGCTTGTTACCATGGACCTTAGTTGAAGTAGCTCCCTCCTTGGGTCTCCCCAACAAGTGGTATCAGAGCCGATGGTACGTTCGGTTAGACGACAAAGGTGTGGCATGGTGGACCCCATGAATGAGCTTGGTGAAATGACACGCAGGTGTTGATCGAGCGGTGTTGATCGAGCGGTAATACGTGTGCTGCAGCGTGGCTCGGTGGTGTGGATAAGCTCTTGATGGTGGTGGCTTGACACCTTGGCAAATGCTTCCGCTCAAGGGGGAGCTTGTGCATTGATGTGGTGTAAAAGAGACTTATGTGTGAGGGAGAGATTGTTGGGAATGTCACACATCAGTAAAAAAGTCCCACATCGGGAGTTCGAGAAGAAAGGTCATGGTATATAAGTCAAGTGGGCTACTCCTCCTATTGCCAATTGGTTTTAGGATGGAACCTCACTTGGGCTTGTTGCTATAGGCCTTGGTTGAAGTGGGCTCCTTCCTTGGATCTCCCCAACACGTCCACATAGCCGGCCTCCAATCCTATGCTACCATACATGAACTGAATCCTCCTCCAACACGGGTGGCTCAATAGCCCAACACCCTCACATAGCCCCCCCCCCTCCTCAAGAAAAATAAATAATCTTTTTGAAGAAGATGAGAGTGATACAGATGTAGACCTCTAGTTGGAAGATCAAGGGGGTAAAATATGCAGTTGTAGATATTAATTTACTGCATTAGTCATTGTTTATTTGTACTAACAGGAAATTTGGATCTAGTATTTGTTTCAAATTAGCACTTTTAAGTCATTGAGATTGCTAATTTTATTTCATTCTTTGTACTGCAATCATAGCTTAAACAAACCGGTCATCTTCAATCCACGACATTGAGAATTTGAAAACAAATCCAGCCGAACTCCCAGAATGCTTCCCTTGATTTGGAGGCCCTTCCGAAACATATCCTTTGGTAAATGCACCCAAAAAAACAGGCAATTTAACAGTAACGCACTAAACCCTCCAAAAACATTGGGAAGTTGATGGCATGGATCAAATGAGAGGCCTAGAGATAATGATGTACATCAAGCCCTCAACAAGCAGCGCATCAGGCAAACACTGGGAGAGGTAGTTCATGATAATTACCTGTAACTATGACAGCAGCAATAATGGCTGATATTGTTGCAGAAGAAATGACGAAAGCAGCAACCGATAACACCCCAATGTAAATGACTGCCACAGAGGCAAAGAACATAGCCAAGAAGCCACCAGCAGCTGCCAAAGATATAAAAAGCGATACGATAATTGCATTGATAGTTGCAGCTGCCAAAACTAGCAAAAACACTAGGATCCCCGTCAATGTCAGCAGAGTAATTGTCCCAACCTGCACAAATAATAAGGAGAACCTGTCAGAAAGGATTTCCAAAGGAACCTCGAATCACACTAAAATATGAAACACAATTCACTGTAAGCATATCCAAACCAGAAAACATATGCAGTTGTCCGCTTTGTCCAGATGCCATATAATATACGTATGACTTCCCAAAGATGACACCCTTATTATTAGGTTAAGCACTTTATTTAATATCAAGCTATGCAGAGACAAAATAACTATCATGTGCAGGTTTCCATAAAAGAACTATCTGAATTAAGAATCCACATAGGACGCAAACAACTGCATCAGGTCATGTCCCCCATAGGATGCAAACTACTGCAACAGGTTATGTCCAGAGTCGCATGGAAAGCAGAAAGCAACCAGGATGTTTGTCAGAGACGATTTAAACCATTACCCCTTAGAAGCAGAAAATAATAATTACTGTACGTGGCCCCCCCCCCCCCCCCCCCAAAAAAAGCACCTGTGCCAAAGAAGCTTCGGGAACTAAATCTGAAGACAAACACCATGTATGAACAATTCATCAATTAAGAAATACACCATGTTTTCACGTGCCCAAACTAAAGAACAAATCAATGATGAGCTACCTTCAAAGTAGGGAAACACCAGAAGGAACTAGCATCCTATCCCATGATAAGTAACGGATGGAAATATTTCCATTGAATGAATATCCTAAATATTTGAAACATATGCGTAATTAGATACCCAAAATTATATATTACCTACGTCTAAACCAGAATGCGGTGAGCAGATACAGTAAATTTTTTATGTTTTTGGGGGGGGGGGGGACAATTCCCACACTCAAAGCAAGGACTTTTAGACAAACTTTGATGCCCACAATCTGGACAAGTTGAACTATAATATAACCATGTTGGAGCCAGGACGCAAAACATGGGATTTTAACCTCACACCGACAGTCCCACTTACCAACAGGCTGTAGACCACTTTCCCAGTACCACGAAACACAAAGAGACTGTCGCTCAAAGAAACTAATTCGAATTCACATATTCAAAGACCCCTAAAATTCAGTCAAATACCAAATCAAGCTTATTCATAAGAACAGATACCCACAAAGAAAAAAGAAAAATAAATACAACAGAGTGACGAATTGACGATTATGATTCAGGGCTTACAGAGACAACAAGTAGCAATCGAAGAGGGCTGCCTCGTCGAGCCCACCTCAGAACCTTCAACCCAGAAGTTCTAGAAGCATCTCGAAGGCGGAGAAGATTGTCTCCCAAAGAAACTCTGATTCTATGCAACAACGGCGAAGAAGCTAAGCTGCTGTTAGGATCTGGGAAGAAGATCGAGGAGAGAAGGCCCGAAACAGCGGCGTACAAGCTCTCGGGCTCGGCTTCTCCACCATCCTTTTCGAAGTCATTTGTGGGGCTGTAGTTGTTGTCTTCTTCGGGGGCTCTTTCCTTCACTGTGGGCTCGCCGTTGATGGTTCGATCCGACTCAGACTGACCATCCGCCATGATTTCTCGATCTTCTGAGAATGACGGTGCTTGTGTTTGATGATGATTTCTCAAATGGGTTGTGTGGGTTTTGAGATGGGATTTTGTTGAATTTTCTGGGGTCGGGATTGGATTAATGAAACAAATGTGTATAGCTGGTTGGCGAGAGTTGGGAATTGAAGAGTAGAATGAATTGGGTTTAGGGATTAATGACTACGCATAGTCATGATTAGGAGGCTTTGAATGATCGAAGCTGGAATTGATTTTTGCTCTCGCTCTCTCTCCCTCCCTCCCTGTGTCAGATATTCAGGAATCAGGATCATGGGACCACGTTGTTGAATCTCACGCCACCACGTGGACATGGCTTAAATATCTACCACATTTGACGATATAATTAGGGGGTGATGATATATACATATATATCTTTACAAGAAATTTTAAATGTCTTACATCAATCTAAATTAATGAGTTCTATTATTTATAATTATTAATTTTTGATGATCATATTTAATTATAAATTACTAATTTCAATATTTAATTAAAAAATAACACCCTAATCAAATCGTCGTATCCGAAAAGGCGTATAATATATGTAATATTACAAATATGATCATTATGAATAAAAGAATTATGCTACACAGTTTATAAGTTATAATATACTTTTACTATTTAATTCTACAATTTTTTTAAATTTAAAATATGATAATATAAATTCTAAGTTAAGACGAGACACTTAATAAATATGTTATAGTAAAATATTCATTATTTTACTTGAATAAATTAGGAAGTTAATTTTCTGTCTTTTTTCTGCTCCAATATAAGGAGCTTGCATTAATATACATGTTGTTGGCTAAGATTTAAAAAACTTGGATCCATTCATTTCAACATTGAAAATTCAAAACTAATGGTACAACAATATGTTCTCCTATAACCTATCCAATTTTTATGTACGACAATTGTTTTCGATTAGATGACTATGATTATGTTTTTCAATGCCTATTCACAAAAAGTATGCCTCTTGTTTTCCTTTATTTTTTTTCCTATCCTACGTGTCTAATTAAATCTGTCAGTTTGGACGGACAAGTTAAATACGGATCGAGTATTTTCAGATTCGAATAAAATACAGATTATGTGTATTTCAGGTTCGGGTAAAATACGGGTGGGTGTATTTCGAGTTTCAAGTCAACCCTATAGGTTTAGAGCCCCTTTTTAGTGAGTTATTTCTCTTTTTATTAAAATTAAAATCTTGGCATTTTTATTACTTAAAATTGTCTATATTTAATGAACAAGCATTCTAATTGTAACTCCTTGAAAGAACATAAAAAATTTCAAACTTTTCAATATGATATATAAACGCCATATACTGGTAGACAATAAGTCATATTTGAGTTTGTTGGGCCGTATATTAAAATATTAATAATAAGTCGAATCATTCATGAGGCGGCCTATCTAAAGCGTGATAATGGGTTGGGGTGATTGGACCTGTTAATAACTCATTTAATGATTCGATATTTTGTTAATTAACTTACCATTACCTAATTATGTATGCTTCATTAATTAGTTGATCCTAACACGAATACAAGTTGGTCAATTGCCCAACTAACATTAAGTTCGAGACCAATTAGAAGGAGGCCAATGAAAGAATATTATAGACGCACAAGATATTACAATTATTTATTAATTATAACATCAAGATTTTAGATTATTACAGAGTAATATTATTTAAAATGCGATTAAACATATTCATTTCACTAAGAAAATAATGGTATGACTTGAACATTATTAACACTTTCTAAATTGATTTTCTTAAGACTAGAAATTTCATGCTCATTTTCTAAATTGTTTCATTTATAAGTTGTATATAATGTTATTTTGTGAAAATGCATTTGGAAAATAGTGAGTATCATTGTCTAATTTGCGAAAGCATGTGATATTTATACAACGTCTCTCTAAACAATTCATTATAATGAAAAACTATTATTATTAACGGGGCAAAATTAAAGAAAAATTAAAAAATAAGAGTATAATATTCGAGTTGAGCGGGCGGGTTCGGGTTCGGATCAGGTTTAACCCAAAACGTTGCGGGTTTTTTGGGTGCGCGTTATTTTGAGTTCGGGTTGAGAAAATGGTGTTCAAAAGTCAAAACTTTCAGGTCGTTTCGGGTCAGGTTAGTTTTTATCAGGTCTATGTCTAATTATAATTTGGTTTTATTTAAGTTAAAGGATGGTACTCAATTTTTAAAATTGAAAGGAATGTTGAAACCAATTAAGAGCATTCCCAGCCAAACTGGAACTCTGGCCTGTCATGTCAGCAAAAGTTCCGCAGTTCTGGAACTTGCATTTCTTTATTTTCCTAACCAATGGAACTTATTTCAGGACAAATGAATTAAATATTTGTTACGGAACCCATCACTAAACATATTTCATTAGTTTTATGTTTTCAATTTTGGCTTTGCATATTTGGCTTTTTATAACTTAAAAATAATTTTTATTTCCCGAATGAAGGAATATGTAATCTATGTTTCCGAAAAATGTATTAACTTATTTTAAATTCTCAGAAAATTGATTAGTTAAATTGTATTGCTTGAAGGATTGAAAGCATATGAAATATAATGCAGAATTCAATTGAAACAAATGCAAATATGAATGATTAACATTGAAGAAAATTACAACCTGAGTGTTCGATATTTAAAACACTAATACAAGACGAAGGTTCAACATTTTTAAAAAAATACAACACAAGTGAATGACGAATAACCCCTAACAACTATGGTTGAGAGCTTTGTCACGCCCTATATCAATTCTGTATTTCCTCGACAAGGTCTGATTGGAGACGTGCATATAGGTCTGGGTCATGAACTTCTGCTACTCTACGGAGGTAGACTGCATAGGACGGATGATGGTTCCATCGGACATTTAGTTGCGGGGTGTTGTCCTCCACATCATCGTAGTCATAAGCAAGGTCATACGAATCACATTCGTCCTCGACGATCATATTATGTAGTCTAATACATGTCTTCATTATTATACCCAACTCAGCTCTATCCATGTTTCAAGCAGGACCATGAATGATGGCGAAGTGGGCTTGTAGACCCCAAATAATCTCTCCACATCCTTCCTAATAGACTCCTGACATTCGGCGAACAATTTTCTCTTAGCTCCTTGAGGAAGAGGGATAGTCTTGACGATGGCTGTCCATTTTGGATAAATACCGTCGAACAAAACGTATCCAATATTGTACTTGCGACCGTTCACGATATATTCACATTTTGGAGTCCGACCCTTATACACCTCTTGGAAAACATCGAATCGGTGAAGAATATTTAAGTCGTTGAGGCTACCCAGGCACCCAAGGAAGGCATGTCATATCCAAAAGTCATATGAAACAACCACTTCAAGAATCAAGGTGGGGACTCTGTATATCCCTTTTACAAACAGTCATTTCCAACTCGATGGACAGTTCTTCCATTTTCAATGCATAAAATCTATACTTTCTAACATGCTGGGGAAATCACGGGCCTCTGCAACTTGCAATAGTCCATCAACATCAGCTTGGGTTAGTTTTCTCAAATACTAGTCCCCAAACACTTGAATGATACCGACGGTAAAATTTTTCTTGCACTCCATACCCGTGCTTTCTCCAATCTTCAAGTATTTATCGATATAATCTATCGATATCCCATAAGCAAACATGCACATCGCTGCGGTGCACTTGGTGAGCGGCGACAACCCATGCCTACCAATACCATCGCACCTCAATTGGAAGTACTCAAACTGACTACTGAAGGAGTCAACAATGCAGAGGAACAAGTGTTTTCGTATCCGAAATCTATGCCAAAAGTGGGTTTCGTTGCAGATGGAGTCATCTACAAAGTAGTCTCTGTAGAGGCGATCGTGTGCATCTTCTTGATCTCTCCGTATGAATCTTTTCTTCTTTCTTGGTCCTCGCGATGATGAATCTCTGTTCTCTTGTCTAAGTTGCCTAAGTTTCAGAGCTAACTCTAATGTCTTCACGTGAAGTTGAATGTTGAGTATGGTTTCCACTATCAGTGAGTCATCACTAGAAGAAGAAGACTCTAATATGAAGCTGAGGCCATCAGTTGATTGTGATGAAGATGAAGAAGATGGGTGACTCATTTTGTAATACCTGCATGAAAAGTTTACAAATGTTAGTCAAATTTACAAATTTATGAAGATGAAAAAATCCAACGTATTAAATGTAATTGAGTCATTATTAACATGTAAACACAAATTGTAATGACATAATGATGTAAAGTTAAAATTGAACTCATGAAAATAAAAATAAACATTTCATTTCACAACTTAAGGTGGTTCAATTACAACAAACGTTTTTGAAAAGAAAGAACAACATAAGCACAAAATAAAGAACATATTCTTCCTAAGGACATGGGTCTTAATCTAAAGAAGGGCTAGTATTACATAAGGACAATATTTGGTGGTATCAGCTCCTAATTTCTTCTTGGAGTTGAACGAATCGAGCTTGATTCTCAGGGCACATGTCAGCAATGTTCATTCTCAATATCTTATCCTCGTACTTCACTCCTGAAGGCGTTGATAACGGTCTCTTAGTTGAACAGCTTTTTGAGCTGCATCCGCCTTCTGCTTAGCTGCATCTGCCTTCTTTTCTTGTGCGAGGATATACCTTTCAAACATGGTGCAGTTCTTCATATTTGTTGTCCCCAAGGTTGACAACTCCTTGGTCACAACATCGAGGACCAAGTCATGCGCCTTCTCCGTCGCCTTTCTTTTGGCAACTTTTCTTCGCATAGGGCAGACCAACCCACCAATTTCTTCTGTTGGTGTGTCTTCACTGGTAGGAGTTGTTGGTGTGCTAGGGGTGCCGGGTGTCTCACTCTCAGAGTACCTGCCTACCTCGTTGATCCTCAAGTATTTGGAAGCCACCTCTACAGATTGATCGCAGTTGACCTCCCATTTAGGTTGGTCCAGTAGTAGCACCCACCAATGCGTGAGGTCGAACCGTTTGCCCCCCATATCAGCATATAGATCTTGGGCTTTCTCGATAATGCCGTCCTCGTTCGCCCACCATATCAGCATATAGATCTTGGGCTTTCTCGATAATGTCGTCCTCGTTCGCCCCACTTGGGTTCGCCTGGTAAGCCTGGCCCACATAAGCGGTGCACTTGGACACAAGTGGAGCTGCTCGGTTCCAGCAAGAATTGTAAACTTTCAGTTCTCTTCGCAGCTCCATTGGGAGCTTGCTGGTTGTAGACGCTTGCAACCTTAGTCCAGAACCCCATTTTCTTTTGGTTAGCCCCAATAAGGGGGTTTGTGCTTACATTTATATATGATGTAACCAAGTGGTGATCTTCTTCCAATGTTTACTTGGAAGCCACACCGCCACTCTCATTGTGGGTGGGGTTGGGTGGAGGACGAGGTGTTGGTGAGGTCGTATTATCAGGTGGGGGTAGATGATAAGGAGGGGGTATTGAGCCGTAGCTAAAATTTGAAATTTCAAGGTATTCTAGCCTTGAAGTGGAATGTTTGGTGGTGGTTAGTAGTGTGTGAAACATTGAGGTGGGTATTGTTGAGGGTATTGTGGATGGTATTGCCAATTTGGAGGGTTCGGGAGAATGTTCTTGTTGTTTGCAAGATCTCATTGTGAATTATTCCTGGTAAGTAAGTTCATGAAAGATTGTGGGTAATTAGGACCCATTTTAAATTGAACACCTACAAGTTAATCAACAATTTTTGGATTTAAATTTTCAATTCTATCATACAATCTTTACACATATGAGAGTTAACATGTCAAAGCACGTTGTAAGCATACTAACTAAAAGTTAAACTTCCTAATTACGTATGCTCAATTTCAATGTCATTTACACATGCTCAATTTCAATGCTCAATTTCACATATCTAATTTATTAATTAAATGAATTAACTAAATCTTCAAAAAATTGTTAAGCATGGATCCAATTTACGTAAGACTTCCAACATTTAACTCTAATTTGTAAACATTTACTTTATAATTGTAACTTCCTAACAAATTCTTATTACATTGCAATATTTACATGCAAACTAGTCATTTACTTTATAAACCTCTAAATTCCACGCATTTCACTTCTAATTTCTAAACATTTAAATTCTACACATCCTAGGTTAACTAACTCTAATGACATAATTGTTTTAATGAACATTTAAACTCTAATTTCTAAACATTTTAATTCTAATTTCTGTACATCTTCTTCTAATTTCTAAAACATTTAACTTCCATGCAAATTCTAATTACATTGGAATATTTAATTTAACAAACACATATTTAATTTCAATTAAATATCAATTCCAATTTATTAACATTTCCATTCTAATTTCTAAACATTTAAATTCCAATGAACAAACATTTTAACTTACAAATTAGATTTCTAACTTCATTGCCAATTTCACTTTTCTTATAAATTGTGAAACATACAAATAATTTCAAGTGGTTAAACTTAATTTCTTATAAATTGTGAAACATACAAATAATTTCAACATATCATTTTATTCTAACATGTCATTTTATTCTAAAATATCATTTCTAACAAATAATTAATCACATAGTCATATTCTAACATGTCATTTTATTCATGTCCAATAGTTTCAACATATTAAGGGGGATTTAAACTAAGCAATTAAGCAAAGAACAATTAATAAATTAACACTTAGAAATACCAACAATTAATTGAACCTTTTAAACTAAGCAATCATCCAACAATTTCAAATTTACCAAATTTAACAACTCAAACATATAAATTGAACCTTTTAAATTTCTAAAATAAATTTAAACTTACTCACTTGCAAACACTTTACGTTCTACTAATTCAAAAAAATTTATAAAAATTTTATATTAAGAATAACAAAAGGTTAGAATTTCTTATAATTTCCTTCACTTCAATCTAAGCTTGATTCTTCAACTTTATGAACACCTCCAAAAAATGTCTAAAAAAAGCCACACAAGAAATTTAATAGTTCAAATATATAACCCAAAATAGTTACTTCAATAAAAACTAAACATAATTACTTACCCAATTTTTTTCCTCTTGGAACTTTAATTCCTTTCCAAAGCCTACAAAACTCAAAATTAAAATAACAATAAGGAAATCAGATAAGAGTGAGAGTTTAAAATTGAGATAAATTTTTCACCCTTTGACGTTTGTATTTGTAGAGGAATTTAGGAAACCAAAAAAAAAAAATTTGTGACCCAAATAGCCATTGGGTGCTTGCCTCGAGTCCAACGGCTATTTTTGGGCCTAAATTCCCATGTTCAAGTGCCCTGTCCAACGGTCACAACAGGTTTTCTTTTTTTTTTGGGGCTGCTTGAAACGCATCACTCCATGTTCGTCCAACCACTAAATCGCCGCGTTTAACCCCAAAAAATGACCAAAAAAAAAATCGTGCAGGGCTGAACGCCTGTGTGTTCTGCCATGCGTGTACCCCCTGTTTTTGCAGGCTGCCAGAGCTCCCCAGAAACGCATGTGACATGCGGGCCCACTTGTCCCACGCGTTCCCATGGCTAGGGATGCTCTAAATAAAAGGTAAAAAGTGTATATTGATCCAAGCAGAGCTTCAACAGTTATGACAATTTCCCTCTTCAAGTTGTCTCTCTTGTCCCTTCCTTACCGATTATTAGGGAAGGTAAAAAAACTCGTATCTGCTTAAAATTCGTAAAATATGCCCAGAGAATATGGGTATAGGTATTTAAAATGAGAAAACATTGGGTATGAGGTGGGTATTGCTGGTGTAAGTATGGCTATGGGTATGGATATAACTCACACCCGCCCCATACCAGCCTCATACCCATTTTATCAATACTCATTACGTACCCTGCTTCATATCCTCCCCATATAAGACTTGTACCTATTTATTCAAAGTTCTAGTTTGTTACTTGGACTTAGATATTTTCTTAGTTGCTTTGAGTTGTATTATATTCAAGATTTCGGTGGGATATTTTGTTAAAAACTATAACTATCGAGTGTTAATTTTTTGCTTGAATTTGGAAAATTTTATTTGCATTTGGTGTGATGTGATATTTTATTGGAAGTTTGATGTTCATGTGACATATTGGCTATTTGATATTAAATATGGGTATAAAATGAGTTTAATTCACTGTAGTTTATATGTATCCTAATAAAACCTGCATACCCTCGATACCCCGCAGATATAGGTATATGTATAGTTTTATAATACCGGATGAATATTTGTATGTGTATGAGTATTAATTTTAAAAATAAGTATGGGTGATGGTACAGATAAAGCCGATTACCACCCCTACTGATGACAGTCTAGACTTAATTAAAGCTCCTTCATTGGCAAGTTGCATGGGTTTGTTGCAGTTTACTCCATTTGCAATGTCTACATTATATGCAATTATGTATAGCTAATTTTATAAGTTGGGTGTGTTTGGTAGGGGGAAAAATCATTTTTCCGAAAATCATTTTCCGTGGAAAATGTTTTTCCAAGAAAAATAATTTTCCACTTACATTTTCGGCTGTTTGGTGCTAGGGGTGAAAATCATTTTCTTTGCACTTTATTTTCTAATATTTGGTAGAATAAAAAACATTTCCAAGACAATCATTTCCAATTGTTTGCTACTAATAGGCTAAGATAATAGATAACCAGTCAATTTAGTTATCAAATAGGCCTTACAAAGTTATAATAATATTTTTGTTTTCCTTAGCCAAAGAAGGGAAGAAAAAAAAAAGAGGGGGTCCATAGGGGGGGAGAGAGAGTGTGCAAACTCAACCCTAAGTCACGGCTATTCTGAAAATGCAAGAGGTCGCGGGAAGCAGAGAATGAGATAAAGGAGAAGCAAAGAAAGAAAACAAAAATCGGACCTGAAACTGAAATAGCAGAGAGCTGAAAAATGATTTTTTCTACTTTTTTTAAAGGAAAGCAATTTCCTTCCCATGGGGTGCAATGATTTTTCCCTGAAAATGATTTTCGTCTCCGCTTTTTACCAAACAGTGTAAAATGAGAATATCATTTTTCGGAAAAATGATTTTTCCCCCTACCAAATACACCTGCAATCATTTAATTACATTCATGTAATTATATTCTTTAATAACATGGTACGTGGTGATCATATAACTTGAGTTATAAAATTATCTTAAGTTGCATGTTAAGAAATATAGTCCCCTCACAAACTAATAAACATAAAATAAATTTTTTTAAGCTAATAATTAAAAGTGTAATAAATTCTTTTGCAATATTGGGGAAGAACTTATTACACTATGCATTGCTAATCTGGCTTATGATGCATAATCATTTATCTTCTTTATCAAATAATTGAACAAACTATATTAACATCGGTTAGTTGAATTAAGTCAATATTATTTATTGGTTGTTGCTAATGTCTCATCCCCATTAATTAATAAATGTAAAGCAATTTGAAATACTTAGATTATTGAAAGCTTGTCAAATCACCAAAAATAATACATGTTAGCCCCACAATTTGAAGAAAGTTTTTTTTTATCAAGAAAAGGGGTGGGGATTATATTAAATTCAAGCGAATAAAGTCATACATGTCCTTTGATGCCCGAGAAGAGATATCACTCGGCACATCAGACTCCCACAATTTACCCTCCAAACATAAAGGATATCGGTTGGCCAAATTGTGGGCTGCCTTATTACCCCTGTCTTTGCAAACGACCACGAGAAAAAATCAAAGTTCAACACAAAAGAAAACATCAACAACAACACCACCTCCCAATGTGGGTTCCGCTTTCGCGGGATCTGAGGAGATCCATATTGTAAGGTAATTTTGAGTGTAAAACTAGAATGCCACAAGTATACGACTATCGTCGTAGTACTTGAGGGTCATCTACTCAGGGACAAGGATGAGATTAAGGTCGCTAAGTACGAAAATAACTAAGCTAGCATCATTTTCAACTAATCAGAACAATAAACAGCTAAAACTATAGATTATAAACGGATCAAATTCTAAATAATCACTAACTATTCACATTGATTTCATAGGTCCTAAATAACTTATAATTAGATAAAACAGCAAAGCCAAATATACTAACCCCATTGTCTCAACTAAACATGATACATATGGGGTCTCCTAATCAAAATTCAAGGCCAACATAATGCAAAATAGGGGAAACACAGAACAATGAGGATTCAACCTAGCAAACCAAAGTTTTGTTTGATCACCTGAGTTCTTGCAAAATCCAAGCTGACATCTCCTAAACTAAAATCCAGCAGCATTCAATGTCAGCACAGTTCAATTAAAGAAAATAGAACATGAAGAACAAAGCAGAGGTGAAGAATAAGGGGCTTCATTGCTCGTGAGCTCAGCTCAGTCCATCAATTGACCCTCATCTTCAGCACAATATCGACCTATAGAACATCCCAGATTTCGAGCACCAACAGAACAGAAAACTTAAAGCAGAGCATTCGAAGAAGGGGGAAAAAAAAAAAACAGGGGAGGGGGAATTCGAATTCAATCATTAGCTAAAATTGCCACTAGTAAGCCAAATCATTCATCAAAACTTAAAACAACTCATCATCACAAATTCCAATCAAATTTGAAGCTGAAATTCGAAACAAATAGGGCGGTGAAGTTAAGAATTATATCAAACGAAATCCAAAAATTAGTTTAATAACAATCTAAAATTCATCTAAGCATACTCTGAATTAACAAAACGAAGCATAATTAGGGAAAATCACAAGCTAAAAACGGATCTATTATTCGAAATCCAAACAAAAAACCAAATCCTAAATTCCTAATCATTGAAATTAAAACAAAATTAAACCTAAAATTAAACCTAAAGCTTAAACTAAACCTAACCTAAACCCTAGATTGTTACCTAATATCTTCGAAAAGAGCTGCTACCTTTGATTTATACTCAGCCCTCTTCAATCTCAACCCTTGAATCTAAGCAATCATGGACGGTAGAGATGGGGATGACGATGTGGGTGTGCTGGTGACATGTGGAGTGTTGATGGTGATGCTGGTGGTGCTTGTTGATGGTGGCAATGCTGATGGTGCTTGTGATGTCCTGGTGTTCCAAAGAGCGAGAGATGGTGGTGAAGATGAAGAAGAAGCTGAGAATGGGGAGGTTGAGTTCAAGTTCTGCAGACCGAGAGAAGAGAGAGAGTGAATTAAGGGGGGGAGAGATAAATCACGTGCTCAGCACGTGGGGGCGGCGCTGGGTAGATTTATTGTGGTTTTATTTGTTCTTTTTCGTTTTGGGTTATAAAGAAAGCGGACTAATTTTTTTTTTGGGGGGTCGAGTTTGAGTCCATCTGGCCCAGTGCTTCATTTTCAGCATGTTTCATCATTTTTTCGCATGTTGTCTGAATTATTAAATACCTACAAAATCAAATAAAATCAAATCAAAATCTAAAAATAACAATTATTTTGAGTATAAATCAGGCATAAAAGTATCGTAAAAATGACACATTTTTGACACGAACAAATATCCCCACACTAAGATTTTGCTCATCCTCTAGTAAAACGACTCAACTAACTAAAAGGAAATGAAAAATAAAAAAAGAAAAATCCTAACTCACTGTCGTACGAATCACAGTTGCATTTAGCATATGCAACAAACCCTTTAAACCCTTCGGTCTCCCAAGTGGACGAGTGAGGTCTCGTGAGAGTTTTCAAGTGAAATACCTACAAAAATTATTTCAAAAAGAAAATCTTTTTGTTTTTTTCTCAAAGCTAATATGTACAAGATTAGAAAAAGATATATACACGTTCTAATCAATTAAATCACCTATGTAACTAAGATATCGACCTGCATATAAATAGAATGTACTTCAAAGTCCTCTACCCCGTAAATGACATCACAACACTAATTTTTCATCCCCATTGTACATCAAGATTCTGAATCCATTCCAATACTTGTGTGCAAGTGTATCATCATCCCAAGGTTTAAATCTACCAGAACTATACTCAATCCCACTTGACTGACACCACTGCATTATTGGCATATTAATATTGGAAGCAAACTTTTCCAGTAGCAGTATTGCCTCAAAGGGTAACACCCAATAACATATGCCTCAAAGGGTAACGCCTAGTAGCGCATGCCTCTAAGGGATACTTGTCATTCTAAATTTTATTTCATCTCTTTTTCCTTTTCTCTTCTTTATTCATTATTTTCATTCATTATTTTATCAGAGTAATCGTGCCACAAGTAAGTGAGAGAATCATTCATGGAAGCTTAAGACCTAAAGATAATGGTGAAGGAATAAACAAGGATTGGATTATACAATCTATAATGGACAATTGGAGTTAGAATTAGGGTTTAGAATGTCACACTGAGGCCAGAGACCTATCAAGCACATCCTGCTTATATACAAGCTAATAACCAAAGCACAGAGGATTCAAGCAAATCAGAAAGAGTACAAACGTCCCCAATAACAAAAAAATCTTCAATATTTTTCAAAAATGGCACCTCACCCCCGCACCAAAACTTCATAATGTTCTCATTGTGGGAACTAGCGTGCTAAAAAGCAATCACATCAGTTATACAACTGTAAAACCACATAAAACCACAAATATATACAAATTAGGACACGATGAAAATCAAAAACAAAACTACAAACAAATATAAAATCACCAAAATCAAAATCTCAAAAGAAAAGCAAAAACAAAACTAACTCTAAAACAACCCAAGCCAATAAATGACCAAAATCAAAGCCAAACCAAAACAAAATAAGACCCAAACACAAAAAATAAAAAAGCAAAATAACTAAATAAAGAAAAATAAAAATCAAAACCTCACAAAAGAGAACAAAACCAATCAAGACCAAAATAAACATAATCACCCAAAATAAAAATAAAACCAAACCAAGGACTTACTAAACACAAACCTAAATCAAAAGAAACCTAAAACAAAACAAAATACAAAAGAAAGAAAAGCTAAATAAAAAACAAAAACAAAAACACTAAAACACTAAAAAGGAAACAAAAAGAAACTATTAAACAAAAACAAAACCAAAGGAAAACCAAAACTCACCAAACTAAAGAAACAAGACACCAAACCAAGGGAACAAAACACACATTCAAGGAAACCAAACAATGAAGCTAGAACATACACAAGAACAATCCTAGATATTCAAAACTATCAAGTATTCATAAAACAAGAATACAACCAAGGATGATCATAGCCCATACGACTCAACAAATCCCAAGTTGCTCCCCAAGATCGATCACCCATCACAATTCACAGTCCTAAATATCCACTACTAACTACGAAAAGAATACGAGAGAAAAGTTAGAACGATTATACCGGTTCAGGTGCAAAAGTACACTTAAGCTATATCTCTGGAACTCCACTTAGCTAGAGGTCTTTGGAGCATCAATCACTCCATATTAAGGAAAAATGCTACTCAATTCAAAACTCGTCAAAGCACATAGCAACTCATCAAACAAAGAAGCCCAACCCTTAATCACATAGAAATAGTGAAAAGTAGTGAGCTGGAGCCAGAAAGAGTACATCCACCTAGCCAATAAAGTACCAGTAAGGGCCCACTTCAACTTATCAAATAGTTGAGCCCAATCAGAAAGGAAATGAACATACTCAGAACAATCCAGTATTGAGGTCATTGGCCTAGAAACTATATCAGCATGAATGAACAATCTAGGCAAAAGAGTGGTTGCAAAGTTTACAAGTCTGTTAAGTCCAATATGCATATGAGTCTGGTCTAAAGCAAAATTCTTAATAGCAATGATCACAAACTCAACAAATTCAGACTTGCAATATTAAAAAAAGAAGCCAGTTTGGATAAAGTCAAAAGAGAAGGACTCATAATCAGCACAAAAACCATCATCAGAACTTCCATGGATATCAAACTCATAAGAAAAAGATTCACATTCTACATACAGAAGATTATCATCTAATTTAAATAGAAAGTCAGGAATAATTGGATCAAAAGAGACTGATTCATATTCAACATGAAAACCCACATCAAGACCTTCAGTAACATCAAACCCACATGAAAAAGATTCATATTCTGCATAAAGAATATCATCATCAAAGTCCAAAATAGTGGGTTCAGTTACCTCATCGCATAACTCCTGTGAAATATCTTCCTGTGACTCATCTAAATCATGAGGCTCAACTTCAAGTGTGATGCTTATATCTAACTCACTAACAATGTTAGATTGTTCACCCACCTCAAACTCACGAGAGTCGTTTAGAGTGGTGGGAGGTTCGGCAAAAATTAGGACATCATTAGTGCTGCCCTTAAGTGAGCTAGTATGGGGTGCAAGGTCAGGTGATAGAGACATAGGGAGGTCACTCTCTTGATCTAGACTAGGCAAATACATGTTTTCATTCAAATCAGGCCTAGCACAATAAGAGGGTTCAAAATCATCATAGAGACTAATGTCAGGTTTAGGAGATCTTAAACTAGAATCAGGCTCACTATAAGTCTCTATATTTTGGTTAAAACACTGAGAAGATGCAACAATTCTCGCTTTCATTGTCTCTATCATTTGATCAGTCAATTCATTAATCTTCTTTTCAAAACTTACATATATAGCATCAACATAAGCACAAAAAGGATAAGTATAAGCATCATGATTAGAAGATTCGCAATAATTGCACAAAACAGGAGGCATATAATAGTAATATAGGTCATATGAATTCATAAAGTGGTTTGAAGGATAAGAATTAGCCTAAAAATCATACTCTTCATGAGTTGGGTATCTAAAAGTCTCGTTAACTTATTCAAACGCATAGGTTTCCCAAGCTAATTTTTCGAAAAAATTTCAAACTTCATCTTGAGTTTTAAATAATAATTCTATTAAACCTCCAGGATAAATTGATTCAACATAACTCCTTAACTCAACATTTAGACCCACAATAACAATCTCATAAATTTTCCATTTTTCAAAATTATGTGTAACACCCTCAGATTTCTAATTCTTTATTTACAACTAATTTAACCTGAATGGCAGCGAAAATTCCTAACGGGGTGTTACCACCGTATTCCCTTCTTAGAAATACCAGGCTGGATACCAAACTAACGATTGACACTAGAAGTCTTTATAAATAATTAAAATTTTACATCTTTCGGAAGTTCAGTGATACCAAATAATCAAAACTACTGTTTATCGATAACAATGTCCAACTCATAAATTTTCTGCATTCGTGCCTTGCCCTACTTTCATGTCCCTAGCCCCGAGTATGACTAGATCACCTGAAAACAAAATATTTTATAACAGTGAGATAAACTCTGTAAACAATCACCCCTAACAGTCAACTACCCACACAAATTCATTTTGAAAACTTTTTAAGGGGCGGGGAAAGCAAGAAGACTTCCAAGGCACACATCTCATCATTACAGTCTCTCATGGTTACCCAATTTAGGAATATAATTATAATTCAGGATTCAGCAGTTTGATCTTAGGTGAACGACCCCAATGGGCCTCATGGCTTGCGCTCCTATTTAGCACAGCCGCTCAACTCTTTCCTGGCCTATCGCTACTCAGGCGGTTACCGCTTACCTGTTTCCTGGCCTACCATCAATAAGGATGGTTACCGTTAATCCTGGCCCATACCTCAGCAGAGCACGTGACCGCTCACATGCATGCACTAGTTTTCCAGAGAAGGTTAATGGCCTTCAATCAACACAGTCTGATTTAAAACTCACCATATTCAGCCCTTTTCAGTTAATGATTTCATTTCACTTTATCGACGATCAATTTAACATGATAAGTTCATTCAAACTCAGTCACTTCCCCTAATAATAACAACACAATAGAAATTCAGGAATTTTCACTAACGTAATAGGTCTGGAATTCATATCATTCCATGTCATACAGTTCCCGACATGTAGACAAATTCAGATTCACATATCATTGTTCCTTAAGAACAGTAAATAGGGCCGTTCTTACCATGTTCAAAACACACACGGTTTCACAACGTAGGAACGGGTTAGGGCATAATTGTCACCTGAATACCGTATAAATTATGGGCTCGGTTACTAAACTGAGGTTACTTCTCCGCACCTGGGCCCACACACAGCCCATAATCAGTCTAAATTCAACGAGGTACACTCCTGCCCTCCCACGAATTTTTATAAAATTTTCCCAGGTTTTCAGGATCCCCAACTCAAACCTAAGTTAGGGTCCAGATTCGGCTAGAATCTGGGCCACTTCTAGAGACCGTAACTTTTAATCCCGATGTCCAATTTGAACGTTCTGACCCAATCTAGAAACTTTGGGCCGTCCTCTATCTTTTCTATGTACAGAGTTTTTCCCAATTCCGTCCCAAACTAGATTATTTTTCTGCTCCTTTTAGCAATGTCAGTGTCTGTTTTAGTCTGGACAATCCCGGGTAGGTAAATTTTAACTCAGACCACACAACTCCAATCGGCCCGATTCCAAAAATAGGTCATTCCGCACGTCCAGAGGCTACACATCTCACATCATACAGGCATCACATTCACATGATTCATATCGTTCATAGCACGGAATGCTGGTATTAAATAATCCATGAAGATTTTTATTGCATAATATTTTAATATCATAAAAGTTCCACACCAGCATCTTCATTACATCACAGCTTATAGCTTTAGTAGCCACAGTGGCTTAATAACAAAACAGAGAAACAATTACCAAAACTGCCTTAGCAAAAGAAAAAAAAGACCAACTTCTTACCTATGTCCAGCTTCTACTAGTCAGGGGCATCCAGTAGGCAGGTACCACTACACATCCGGCCACATCTACCCCGCTTCCAATGGTTCACCCCGATCTCACACTTGGCCCTATTCCTCAAGGAATTTATCTCTTTCTCCAAGTCTTCCGATCCTCTGGTTTGCTCATCCTGAATGTTGTGATCCCTCCTTTCTTCTTCCTGATCCCCCATAAGGTCTTCACCTCCCATCAGCTGTCCCTCACTCACCTCAGAATCCTTCTCAGGGTCCACTTCAGGGTCCTCCTCAGGATCCTTCTCTTCCATCGGGTCTCCCTCACTCGGGTCCTCCTCAGGGTCCTCTTCGGGATCCTCCTTAGGGTCCTCCTCTTCCATCGGGTCTCACTTCGGGTCGGCTTCCATCTCGGGATTCGTCTCGTCAGGGTTGTCCTCTACTCTTTTAAGATCTCCCTCCTTCTCTATAAGTTCATCGCCTGGGGGTGGGGTGTCTTCCTCACTGGCTGTGGAAACACTCTCTAGGTCATGGGGTCCCTCCAACCTCAAGTAATTAATCAAGTCTACTATACTCATCCCCATATGTTCCCAATCACACCAACAATACTTCCCCCACGGGCGGTGATCACGAGCCCGGGGGTGCAACTCATCAACTCTGTAATGCCACACAGGATCTCCTCTTAGGGTCGGCAACAAACATATCACTCGGTTGTCCTCAACCCTCAAGCAGCTATGGGGTACATCCTCCTGGTATCTAGCTAACACCCACCTCACATGTCGTATATGATCCCACACGCTCTGCCCCGTCTTCTTTGCCAACTGCTCATGCAGACAAGGACCCCCTATATAACCACAGTGCTGAATACCCTCTATCCTTATAAAAGGATAAGTACACGTGAGCTATACATACCACACATAGTCATGCAGTCAGCAAGTACTATATGCAAATGCACGTAATCCCTGCCCCGTTCTACTCTTATTCTCCGAACGATCCTTAAGTCTACCAATTTTTAATATTTTCTGTATTTGCTTTTTACAGCCCTTAGGCGAGCCTCCAAGTCAGTTAACCTGAGCTTTGATATCACTTTGTAATACCCCCAGATTTCTAATTCTTTATTTACAACTAATTTAACCTGAATGGTAGCGGAAATTCCTAACGGAGTGTTACCACCGTATTCCCTTCTTGGAAATATTAGGCTGGATACCAAACTAACAATTAACACCAGAAGTCTTTATAAATAATTAAAATTTTACATCTTTCAGAAGTTCAGTGATACCAAATAATCAAAACTACTGTTTATCGATAACAATGTCCAACTCATAAATTTTCTGCATTCGCCCTTGCCCTACTTTCATGTCCCCAGCCCCAAGTATGACTAGATCACCTGAAAACAAAATATTTTACAAAAGTGAGTTGAACTCTATAAACAATCATCCCTAACAGTCAACTACGTACACAAATTCATTTTGAAAACTTTTTAAGGGACGGGGAAAGCACCAAGACTTCCAAGGCACACATCTCATTGTTATAGTCTCTTCTGGTTACCCAATTCATGAATACAACTATAATTCAGGATTTCACAGTTTGATCTTAGGTGAGCGACCCTAGTAGGTCTTATGGCCTGCGCTCACATTTACCGCAGCCGCTTAACTCTTTCCTGACCTACCGCTACTCAGGTGGTTACCGCTTACCTGTTTCCTAGCCTACCATCAATAAGGATGGTTACCGTTAATCCTGGCCCATGCCTCAGCAGAGCACGTGGCCGCTCACATACATGCATTAGTTTCCCGGGGAAGGCTAATGGCCTTCAATCAACACAGGATGATTTAAAACTCACCATGTTCAGCCCTTTTCAGTTAATGATTTCATTTCACTTTACTGGCGATCAATTTAATATGATAAGTTCATTTAAACTCAGTCACTTCCCCCAATAATAACAACAGAGCAAAAATTCAGGAATTTTCACTAACATAATAAGTCTCGAATTCATATCATACCATTTCATCTAGTTCCCAACATGTAGACACATTCAGATTCACATATCATTGTTCTTTAAGAACAGTAAATAGAGCAGTTCTTATCATGTTCAAAACACACGCGGTTTCACAATGCAGGGAAGGGTTAGGGCATGATTGATTTTTACAAGAATACCGTACAAATTACGGGCTCGATTACTCAACTGAGGTTACTGCTCCGCATCTGGGCCCACACACAGCCCACAATCAGTCTAAATTCAACAAGGTACACCCTTGGCCCTCCCACGAATTTTTATAAAATTTTCCCAAGTTTTCAGGGCCCCAACTCAAACCTAAGTTAGGGTCTAGATTCGGCCAGAATTTGAGCCCCAATTCCAGAGACCGTAACTTCTGATTCCAATGTCCAATTTAAATGTTCTAACCCAATCCAGAAACTTTAGCTATCCTATTCCTTTTCTATATTCAAAGTTTTGCCCGGTTCCATCCCAAACTAGATCGTTTTCCTACTTCTTTTAGTGATGTCAGTGTCTGTTTTAGTCTGAACAGTCACGGGTAGGTAAATTTTCACTCGGGCCACACAACTCCAATTGGCCCGATTCCAAAATGAGGTCATTGCGAAATCCAGAGGCTTCTACTCAAAAAGTTTTACAATTTTTAGCAACTGAACCTATCCTAGAGAATTCTTCAAATCTGGGGACAAAGCAGCCCAACACCCAGCCTAGCAGTAGCTAACAGATTCTCTAACCCAAATTCCCGGCCTCATAACTTTCACACCCGACCTCCAAAAATCAACTTCCAGCCCAATACAGAAAGATAATTTTGTCTACTACAACTTCCATGTTCGGTGTTCCCCACATTCGCACAGTGGCAAGGTTAAAAACCCCAAAATTTACCGACTATACCCGCTAACCTGATTTTGACAGCGCCCAGTAAATAGGCCACAACTTTTTCGTTTTAACTCTGATTTGTTCGATTCAAAAACTCACGTACTTAGCACAACTAAATATGCCTACCATAAAAATTTCACGATTTTTAGGCATTCGGAAAAATTTCACCGAATTTTCAAAATGAGGGTACTGTAGTGCATGTTCTGCCCAGTCCATCACTCCACTTTAGGGTCAGTTTTTGCGTGTGTCGGGTCACTAAAAATTTTAACTCTCCCGCTACTGACCTATAGACCCTTGCCCCATCCCAAGCAAGTCAAAAGAATAATGTTTTAACCACAAAAAAAAAAATCAAAAAGACATCAAAGTTTATACCTTTGATCGGTTTTGGTCCTAAGTTAGTGGAGTCGCCTTCTCCATCCAAGTTCAATGTCGAGAACGCTGAAAAACATAATAGATTGTGTGTTAGAAAACACTTTAGTTCATAGATCAAGATTAAAACTCAAGATAGTGGCAAAATTCTGGGTTTTTGATGCATGGATCTCTACCTTACCAAGGCAAAAGGGAAGATGGGCTGTGGGGTGGCGGCGGAAGGGCAGTCGGCCGGCGGTTAGGGGCGGCAATTCAGCGGCGAGGGAGTGAGGGAGTAGAGAGAGAGAGAGAGAGAGAGAGAGGCGAGAGAGAGAGAGAGACGTGTGAGGGAGGAGGGGAGGGACATGAATGTTAGGGTTTAGATAAGTGGGGGTGTTTAGGCATTAGGTGTTATGCTTTCCCACAAGCGTATGGTTCATCGTTATACGAATTACGGGTATCGTCCTCAGGAATGATTGTGAAATTAGGTTATCAAAAATTCTAGAATATATCAAAATACGTAATTAGATTACCAAGAACAAAATAAGAAATAGGAAACAATTCTAAATAAGTATCGCCCACAAACACTTAGTTGTAATTAACAAATTGGAAGCATCCCAATCTAATTCTCTACTGTCGCAGGGTAGAATGAAGCAATCTTGAATCTGACAATTCTAAATCAAACTTTTGATTCCCAATCAAGTAAACAAATCCAAAACTCAAGTTACACCAATTATGAGCTGAAACTTAAATCTAAAAACTTAAACTGTGAGAAGTGAATCGAATGAATTCAAAAACTACTCTATGAATGCTCTGTTGTTTCCACCTCCATTTCCAACCTTTAGCCAAGGAAGGGACCCAAAGCAAAAGTGAACAAAGCAAAATGGGAGTTAAACAGAACAAAATTTACTCAAGCTTAAAACGCAGATTCAAATATACCAATCTTCTGAGCCTAAGAACATATCTGAAATTGAAATAACATAACAAACAATTCTGAATTGAAAACTAAAAATTCTACTCTAATCTATGCTGCCCTACTCTCTACTCTACCCTTTTGTTGTTCTTCAGCCCTCCATTTGAAGCTCTGTTTTCGACCCCCCATTAAAGGTTCATCCCCTTCGGTTGCCCTTTAATCAACTCTCGTACCTGATGCATTAATGATGGTGATGATTTTAGACATAAAGGAGGAGAGAGAAAGAGAAAGAGGGCAAAACAGTCGAGTTAGGCGAATTGCTGCTCTGTTCTTCGAGTTCCCTAGACTTGAACCATTGAGGAAGAGGATAAGGGGCTGGGTAACAGTCAAGTATAATAATGAGGCAATGAATTTTGATGAATGATGGGGGAGAGGAAAAATGCCATGACTAAATTGGAGGAGAAGATGAAGAAGCATTGGTGCTCGGGTTCTGCTTTCAGGTTCTGGGTTACCAAGGGAAGAAGAACCACCGAGGAGGAGAGAGAAGATTAAAGGGGGAGGTGAGGCACTTAGGTCACGTGACGCGCATGTGACAAATTAAGTGGAGTAGGTGTGAGAAAATGAAGATGGGCAGGCTGGGCTTGGTCTGGGAAGAAGGGAGAGAGTCGGGCCCAATGGGAAAGAAAGAGAGAAAAAGAAAAGAGGGAGGCACGTCTGGGTTGGCCTAAGGGAAAGAAAAGAAATAAAAGAAAAATGATGAGCCCAGCCCACGGTAGAGGAAGAAAGGGAAAAAGAAGAGAAGGGGGCGATTGGGCTCAGGGTTGGGCCTCGGCTTAGTGGGCCGACCTTGCTGAGAGAGAAAACAGGTAGAGGGAGGCTATGAAGGGAGAACTGGGCTGTGGACTAGGCTCAGACATTGGGCTCTTGTCTAGCTTCTTCTTTTTCTTTTCTCTTTTGGTCAAATTCCCCATTTGAGCTCATTATTTATTTCTTTCTCATATTTTCTTCCAATTCCTACAAAATAAACAAACACATATTAAAGTCCTAATTTAATATTTTATTTCGAGCAAATATTAGATAATAAAGGGTATAAAAATAACATATTTTCAGGTTGAACATTAGGGTTAGGAAAAAGGGGAGGGAAGATTAAAAAAAAGTTCAAAAATTTCATTGAACATGGTGGCCGGCCCAGAGCAAGTTTTTTTTTTTTTTTTTTTTGAGGATTAAAACTTTCCAAGGTTTTATAGTAAAATCAAGGAGGGAAATTTTAAAGATTTAAAACTTTCAAAATATTGAAAATTAATTAAAAGCTTCCTTAAACAAAATAAATTTCACGAGAACTCATTTGGCATTGACTTGGGTTGACTTGGATCTAGGTCGGTCCAACCTGAACATAATTTCCCAAATTGAATTTTTAGAGTTTTACATTATGATTCAGTTGAGCACAATAATCATTAAGCCTTAAAAGATAACTCCAAAAAAGTTCATGCTTATATTGTGGGAAATGAAGCACTGGCATTTGAAGTTTTTAAGGTTTTTAAAGTTTTTTTCAATTTTTAGGGGTTTTCAGGTTTTTCTAACCTTTTATGGGTTTTTGGATTTTTTCAAGAAATGAACTTAAATAAATCACGACTAATAATGAATAAACAAAGTAAGTCAATGCATAAGCAATTAACAAGAACAAAACTAAGAGAAAGAAAAGTGCTCAAACTGAAGGAAACATAAACTTGCCACTTTATTTTTGAGGTTTTTTTAAATTTTTCAATTTTTTTGTGGTTTTCAAGTTTTTCTAATTTTTTTTCCAATCTTAGGCTTTTCCAATTTTTTTGGGTTTTGAATAATTCAAGCAATGTACTAAACCAAGTCACAACTTAATGACGTTATAAAGCAACCTAATACCAAAGTAAGTACGAAACGAAAATGCAACCTAATCTAATGCCGTCGTCCCTGGCAACGGTGCCAAAAACTTATAAGGTAATTTTGAGTGTAAAACCAGAATGCCGCAAGTATACGACCGTCGTCGTAGTACTTGAGAGTCATCTCCTCAGGGACGAGAATGAGATTAAGGTCGCTAAGCACGAAAATAACTAATCTAGCATCATTCTAAACTAATCAGAACAATAAACAGCTAAAACTATAGATTATAAATAGATCATATTCTAAATAATCACTAACTATTCACATTGATTTCATAGGTCCTAAATAATTTATGATTAGATAAAATAGCAAAGCCAAACATACTAACCCCATTGTCTCAACTAAACATGATACATATGCGGTCTCCTAATCAAAATTCAAGGCCAACATAATGCAAAATAGGGGAAACACAGAATAATGAGGATTCAACCTAGCAAACCAAAGTTTTGTTTGATCACCTGAGTTCTTGTAAAATCCAAGCCGACATCTCCTAAACTAAAATCTAGTAGCATTCAACGTCAGCACCGTCCAATTAAAGAAAACTGAACATGAAGAACATAGCAGAGGTGAAGAATAAGGGGCTTCATTGCTCGTGAGCTCAGCTCAGTCCATCAATTGACCCTCATCTCTGGCACAATATTGACCCATAGAACATCCCATATTTCGAGCACCAACAGAACAGAAAACTTAAAGCAGAGCATTCGAATAAGGGAAAAAAACAGGGGATGGGGAATTCAAATTCAATCACTGGCTAAAATTGCCACTAGCAAGCCAAATCATTCATCAAAGCTTAAAACAACTCATCATCGCAAATTCCACTCAAATTCGAAGCTGAAATCTGAAAAGAACAGGGCGGTGAAGTTGAGAATTATATCAAACAAAATCCAGAAATTAGTTTAATAACAATCCAAAATTCATCTAAGCATACTCCGAATTAACAAAACAAAGCTTAATTAGGGAAAATCACAAGCTAGAAACAGATCTATTGTTCGAAATCCAAACAAGTGACCAAACCCTAAATTCCTAATGATTGAAATTAAAACGAAATTAAACCTTAAACTAAACCTAAAGCTTAAACTAAACCTAACCTAAACCCTAGATTGTTACCTAATATCTTCCAAAAGCGCCGCTACCTTTGATTTATACTCAGTCCTCTTCAATCTCGACCCTTGAATCTGAGCAATCGTGGACGGTGGAGATAGAGATGGCGATGTGGGTGTGCTGGCGATGTATGGAGTGTTGATGATGGCGATGCTCATGGTGCTTGTGATGTCCTGGATTTCGAAAGAGAGAGAGATGGTGGTGAGGATGAAGAAGAAGCCGAGAATGATGGGGGGTCGAGTTCGGGTTCTGCAAACTGAGAGAATAGAGAGAGTGAATTAAGGGGGGGGGGAGGGAAAATCACGTGCTCAGCACGTGGGGGCGGGGCTGGGTAGACTTATTGTGTTTTTTTTTTCATTTTGGGTTATAAAAGAAAGCGGACTAATGATTTATTTTGGGTCGATTTGAGTCCATCTGGCCCAATGCTTCATTTTTGGCATTTTTTCATCATTGTTTCGCATTTTGTCCGAATTATTCAATACCTACAAAATCAAATAAAATAAAATCTAAATCTAAAAATAATAATTATTTCGAGCATACATCAGGCATAAGAATATCGTAAAAATGATACATTTTTGACATGAACACAGATGTAGGCAACCTTACCTCTATCGGCATCCTTACCTATAGAGAGACTGATTCCAAAAGACCCACAAAAAAAAGTTTTTATAAAAAACATTTTATAAACACAAAGGAAAAAATATCACTAACAAAATAGCCTGCTATGTTATCGTGGACAGACCTAAGCATCTCCATCAGAGAGAGACAATATCGTTCAATCATGATGTTCCTTATATCCATGCTGTAAGCATTCTCTGGGCTGAACAAACAAGCCCGAGCCTCACCACCAAAGCTCCCGCATTACTATCTCCATTGCAAACCGCCAAAATAATATCCTCATTATGATTTCTCACCACAAACCCCCACCCCCATAGCTTACCACCGAGGCAAGCACCATCAAAATTCAGCTTTACATCACCTACCACCGGCGGTTTCCAGCTGATGGGAGCAGTAGTGTTAAGGCTCCCAGATAAGCAATCCTCACGGTGCTCCTGGAAGCTTTTGACGATGTTAAAGGCCCTCACCCCCCTTACACCAAGATTTCTTTCCACCCCCTTAAAAGTAAATCGATTCCGAGCATTCCAACGCTCCCACAGCACCACTAGAAAATGACCAAACTTATCGTTACTTAGCCACTAGAAAGCCGCTTGAACACAGTCTCGTAGGCTCCAAAATTTTGATGCCCATAATGATTCGTGCAACCCACTCCTTTTCCAGATGTGAAAGGCTAAGGGACACTCTAGGAGTGCATGTACATTAGGCTCCTCAAGGTGGTCGCACCCCCTATAGCCTGCATGAAACCTCGACACCCTTTTAGCAACGTTAGCAGTCGTGGGTAGAAGCCCCCCACACACACGCCACCTAAATAACTTGATTCGAGGGGGGGACATCACACTTCCAAATGGACCTCCTTAGGCTAGAAGACCCTAAAGATGAGCTTCCACAACCACTATAGGAATCATTCATGAGCATGTGATAGGCAGATCGTACCATGAAAGGACGATGCCTAGGATAGAACCACACCAATTTATCACTCGGCCAAGACGCACACAAGGGAATTTTCACAATAACTTCTATGTCACAGAGGAGGAAAATATCCTTTATTAAAGACTTACGCCAGCCAGAATTAACCGGGTCGATGAGGTCGCATACGTTAAGATTGGAAAGATCAGGGCGTCTGGGTGTGATGGGCTTGAACAATAGAGGCCTTGGCAGCCACCTATCATCCCATGTGCTTAAAGAGTTCCCATTCCCTACAAGCCAATATGACCCTCTCACCACCACGTCTCTAGCACCCAGTATACTACACCACGTGAAGGTCGGTCTGGTCCCTAAAGTAGTGCCAAAGATGTTCCCATCTGGGAAGTACTTCACACCCAACAACCGAGCAACCAAGGACTCCTTGTCCTTCATGAGTCTCCAAAGCTATTTTGCCAATAGTGCATCATTGAATGTTTCCATGTCCGGGAATTCCAAGCCTCCATCACCCTTACTTTTACATAGCTTCGTAGCACTAACCCAGTGAATTTTATGCTCATCTTGATTGTGGCCCCACCAAAACTGTAAAATCGAGGGATTGAATGGATTAGGATAAATCTATCGGTAGTTTAAAGGCACTCATAACATGAGTTAGGATAGCTTAGGCCACAACCTTTATTAGTGCTTCCGTCCCCGCCCAGGAAACCAGTTTATGCATCCATCCCGAAACACACTTCTTGACGCGGTCCACAATAAAAAGGAATGGCTTCTTACGAGATCTCCCTACAAAGGTAGGGACTCCTAAATATTTATCATGAGAAAGAACCTCTCGAATGTCCAAAGTCAACACAATGTTACCCCTGTGGTCACTTGGCACCCCCTTGCTGAAAGTGACGTCTGTCCTCTTGAAATTAATCTTCTGACCTGATGCCTTCTCATACTTAAACAGAACCTCCTTAACCACTTCGGCCTGACCAACATCCGCTTGGAAAAACATAATAATATCATCAGCAAATAATAAATGGGAGACCATAGGAGCATTGGGACAAAGGTTAAAACGGTGCAAGCTTCCCCTCTCAACAGCTTTACAAAGAAGACCCGATAAACCCTTGAAGCAAATAGAAAATGGAAGGGAGATAACAGATCCCCCTATCAAAGCCCTCTACTGGGAATAATATGCCCCTTAGGAGAGCCATTAACTAAGAAGGAGCATGAAGTCGATCGAACGCACCACATAACAAGCTCGACCCAATGTTGTCGGAAGCCTAATCTCAACATGACATTAGACAAGAAAGCCCACTCCACTTGATCATACACCTTAGACATATCAAGCTTTATGGCCATCGTTCCATGAGATCTCGAGTCCCCTCTTATAGCACGCAAAATCTCAAAAGTAATCATAATGTTATCGAAAATTAATCTTCCTTGGGTGAATGCTCCTTGTGCATCGGGAATGATAGAGGGAAGGAGAGGTATAAGGCGGTTAGAGATAACCTTTGTAATGAGCTTATAAGCCACATGACACAAAGTGATGGGGGGGAACTCCGTGATTGAATTCAGATTGAGCTTTTTCAGGATCAAAGTGATATAGGTGTGGTTCAACTTAGGAGGGATCGAATGTGCATTAAGAATGGCCAAAATTGCCACCACAACGTCATCTCCAATGGTATCCCAAAACCTTAGATAGAAGAAAGGGTTCATGTCATTCGGTCCGGGTGCTTTATATGGGTGCATGTGACGTAAATCAATAGTAATCTCTTCGGGAATGTAAGGTTTGCAAAGAGATTCATTCACATCGTAGGTCACTTGAGAAGGCACACAGTCAAGGACATCTTCCAGCTCCAACTCAAAAGAGGAGGAAAAGAGGGAGCCAAAGTACTCAGTAATGACATTAGTTATCCCCTCATCTGTACCGTGTCGCACCCCCTCATCATCAATCAAACAAGAAATAGAGTTCCTAACCCGCTGCATGTTGGCACTCGAATGGAACCATCTAGTGTTGGCATCCTCATACTTCAAATAGTCTGAATGAGCCCTTTGCCACCAAAGTATCTCTTCGTCTCTCATCTAATCCCTAATCAGCCCGAGGGTATATCGCCTACTTATGGCATCGTATTGTCCCGTATTCCTCTAACTTCCGGATTTCTATCCTAACATGTTCGAATGACTTCTTATTCCACTTCATTAACTCGATTGCACATTTATCCACTTTTGCTAGCAAGCCATCAACCACATCCGTTGCGAGGCAAGAAGACCGAGCCAACGAGACTAGCTCTAAACAAGAGGGCTCAGAGAGCCACATATTTTTAGAGTGAAATCGTCCACGTTTGTGGGGCTGCCTAGCCACATTCGATCGACATTTCAGTAGGATGGGAAGATGACCAAACAAGTCATAATCAATGTGAGAAACAATAGCCTCGGGGAAGATAAGAGACATCTCCGTATCTGATCAAAAACAGTCGAGACATTCTTCGTCTACAATCTCATTTTCATGGAAGTTGCACCATGTAAATCCATATGCCGAATACCCCAAATCATATAGCTGATAATCCACAATGCTATCCTTGAAGTCATTTATCACAGCTTGGGGTTTTGAAGGACCACCCACCTTCTCACTGTGGTAAAAAATTTCATTTAAATCTCCTCCTATTAACAACGGGACACCAGATTGAGGTTTAAGATCGGCAATAAGAGCTTAGGTTTTCCACTTCAAGTGAGACTCAGGCCAGCCGTAAACCCCTGTGAATCGCCACACAACCTCCTCTCCTTCCAACCTGATAGTAATATCAGTATGATGAAGCGAATAGGATAAAAGCTGAACATCAGCCTTCTTGTCCCAAACAAGGCACCCCCCCGGCCGGCCTCTAACAAAAACCCCAAAAAATTACCTGGCACAGTCAAAATCGACTCCATCTCGACCTTACTCTGTTTGGTCTACATTAGGAAGACCACCTTTGGCGTTAACCTTCGAAGTAAATCCCGAAGGTCATTAACTGTCTGGACCGCACCAAGGCCCTAACAATTGAAACTTAGGAAACTCATGACCCTTGGTGGAATAGCCTCCACCATTGAATTCATCAAAGGAATAGCCATCTTATGAAGAACACGAATCTTGCATTCACTGGCTTTCCGGTCCCTCATTTCAGCATGCTTTTGTTTTGAAACCTCGTTATCGACTACTAGCACAGGGTCCGTATCAATTTGCATGTGCTTTGACATATGGGCCTTATTCCCCACCCCAGCCTCTTCGAGCAGCTACGGAGAGGATGCACTACCTGCATCGTCAAAGGATAGCTTCGTACTCACAGCACTACTCTGCCTACTGTTTCAAAAGGTGAGATATAGCTTCTTCTCATCCCTTATCTCAGCTACCACAAACTTGCTACGTGACTTCAAGGGAGAAGCCTACATCCACTTCTCATACTGAAGCGCCTCCTCGATCGTATCCGGACTGCGACCCTTAAGCACATGCCTAAGGAGGACACACCCATAGCAGAATTCCGGTAGCTTAACGTACTTAATTTTAATCCACATTGAGGATTTAGTTCCTTTCACCATTACCCCCCCTCGGAGAGGCTTGGTAACATCGACATCAACCCTAAAGCATAAAGATTTGTCAACCCCATACATTGTGGGTTCATCACATTTCATAAAAGCTCTAAGTTTATAGCCTAGACATTGAGCACAAGCAATGGTTTACTTATTAGCAGGACGGTCATAAGCTTTTACTAAGAACCTAGCAGTAGTAAATTGAACTTCAAATGGGATCTCTGAGCCATCAATCTACTTCAATAATAGGATCCGACCGTTGAACGCACAGGGTCCATCATTGAGGACAGCGTCTTTGTCTATAGCTGGAAAAAACTGGAAAGCAAATAAGTTCTCCCCAAGATCCCTAATCACAACCCCCTTCTTAGGTTTCCAGATGTTTCAAAGGACATTCTTCATCGCTCTTGCGTTGAAACTTTTCTTAGTCAACAACATGCGATAGAGGCAAAGAGGTATCTGTTTTGCTCTTTTCGCAACAACATCATCATAAAAACCACAACATCTTCTTCATGTTCGGTCAACTTTAGGTTTCTCCACGCATCTTCCAATCCACACTCCATGGCCATACTCAAACTTGCTCCACATGTCAAGGGAAAACCCTAACTGAGGCTAATAAGAGATACCAGGAAAGTAACCAGATTCCAACCCGACAACACCACCAACCCCTATGAGGAAGGAACACCGATCAAATCCACCAGCCCTATAGAGGTGAGGGGAAAAAACTCTCATAGGCTAGGGTTAGGGTACCTAGCGGCAGAGAGAGGGGCAGCTCTTGATTATAATCTCAATTTAAAGAAAGATTATGAAGATTTAATTCAATGGATTATAGCAATGTTAATATTTTGCACATAAATAACGATTGGCGGCGAATTATTGTAGGCGTACAATATTGCAACTAAATTCCAATTTTCAAACAAACAAATGCTAAACATTTAGTAACGCTCACTTTCAATTAAAAACTATTAAAACTTTGTTGGGAATAATTTATAGTAACTTCATATATGTTTAATAGGTTGAAAATCTAGAAACTCATATTGCACTCACTTAAAAATGAAATGTTCCGAATAGTGCAGACGTTATATCATTCACCCGGGTGGACAAATGTAGTTGTACGCCCAGATTCTCCAATGCACAAGGTCTACAGTGTAGTAATTGCATCAATTATCAGTAAGCATGCAAGTGTTGGATTGGGGGAATAAACTAGTTGTGTAGGTTCGAAAGCTGATGTAGGAGTCAGGACTTGCTTTTTTCTCTTTTTTTGGGCTCACAAATTAATCTCTTCTTTAAGAGATAATTGTGAGATAATTAATTTTTCATTTTACTCCTCTTTTTTTATTTTACTTTCTCTTTTGATATTTAAAAAGCTTGATTTTTATTATTTTTACTATTAACTACTTTCTCCATTTTTTATAAGATAATTACATTTCCATTTCACTCCTCTTTTTTATTTTTCTTTTTCTTTCTTAATGCATGTACACATTTTTAATAAGCAAATACACATCATAGTCTACATTCTAGGATACAATATTTATTTAGGAGCAGTACTGTATCTTTGGGTGAGATATGGCATATGTTTAATGAGATATACTTTATATAATCCTATGGATTATTGTGATATATCTATTGCTAAATTCAAATTTAAAAGTAAATACTTGAAAGTTTTAGTGAATTATACTACATCTTTTTAGTTAGCTTTTATATAATATTTTGGTGAGCTATAATATACATTTAGAGAGCAAAAACTTGAAAAAATGATCAATACTATTTCTTTTAGTGAGCTTTGCTACTTATTTAGTGAGTTATGATAGATATTTAGTGAGCTATGAAATATATTTGGTGATCAATATAATTTAGGAAGCAATACTCAGTATTCATACTAAAAAAAAAGAGTAAGCACACAATATAATACACAATTTCAGTAAGCATTAATCACATACACATTCTTCATCATGCTTTACGGTATGATTTTTTCTTAGTGAGCGGCACTATAACTTCTGATGAGCTATGGTATATGTTTACTGAACAATACTTTATATTTATAGTCTCATGTGCTGTCATACATCTTTTGATTAAAACTTTAGTCACTTATACCTGACTTTTTAGCGAGCCATTTGTATTTTGGTTCGTTGAGCTAAAATATAAAATTAGAGAGCAAATACCGGAAAATATTGCATGCAGTAATTTTACTATGACTTTTAGTGAGCTATAATATATATTTAGTGAGGTATGATATATATTTAGTGAGCTGAACTACAGTTGGTGAGCTTGACAACGTTTGTATTACACGAACTAAATGTAATACAAGCGCTTTTATGCCATAACAAAAAGAAATGACTGAGCCATGACATAAGTCAAAAACTTCAAAGAATTATTTTGTAGTGATCTATACCAGTTATGTTAGTGAGCTACACTATTCATTTAGTGAGCTATAACAGATATTTACCTAGCCATGAAATATATTTCCTGATCAGTATGAGCCAGTTAGCGATACCCACTATTCTAAAAAAATGAGTGAGAAAACAATATAATATAGCATTTTACTGCGCACATACACATTGTTGTTCCTATTTTTAGATATATATGTATACACATACATACATACATACATACGTACAAACATATATATATATA
>JAKOGI010000554.1:488905-516405 GCA_029747015.1 Carnegiea gigantea | reverse complement strand
TCCTTCTTTTATCAACATAGCGTTTCTATCGCTTTCAATAGGATATTTTCAAGAATCTTCTAACATGTGTCACCTTATTAAATGCTGGAGAAGATCTTCATGACCCATAAGATGATTTGTTGTCAATGTCCACCGTTACTTTGTCCTGATATTTAATGAAGGGTTCTCTGCTAGTGCTATCACAACATTGACTGCTGGGAGTTCCATACTTTCTTCAAATACAAATATTGATCGTAGGTCATGAAATACTACAGCCTCTAACTTAGAAGAGTTGATTCATTGATATTTTTTAGATGCTTGCCATCTATTTTAGGATGATAAGAACTGTAAAAGTTCAATCTCGGTTTAAAAGCTCTTTGAAGTGTTGGCCATAATAGGCTTGAAATCTCTGATCTCATTCATACACTATATCTGGGGGAGCCCCACGACAAAATCTATTGAAATTGAATCCCTTTCTTAAGGTTTTGCTTTATTCTTTGGAGCTTAGGATCATCATGCTGATTCACTCTATTTTCCTCCATTAGGAAGGACTATAAGGTAGGTGTCGGCATTTGTACATTCACCTTCCTGTGTGACACTAATTGAATGTCCAAGTTCTCACGTTCTCTCAAGAGATTCAGTAGAGTAGTTACTACAGTGTTCAACGTATGTTGTACCTTCCTATTTAGGGCATCTGCCACAATATTCCTCGATCTTGATTGACATTGGATCTGACACAGCTGATGTTTCATGTCGACCGAGCTTCTTTTGAGAGAAGATATACTTCAAGCTTTGATGATCAGTATTGATTTTGCATGGTACTCTATATAAGTAATGTCTTTAAATTTTCACTGCAAAAACTACAGCTGCTAACTCCATATCATGGGTAGGTAATCCTTCTTATAAGGCTTGAGTTGTTAGGAGGCATAGGCCATCAGTTTAACTTCTTGCTAACTTTATAGCTTTCTTCAACAAATTGGTCAGGAAGTATAATATTTGTCAAATCTTTACTGAACTCGATGATTCCCTACTAAACCCCAACAGTTTCTAATCTCAATGCATTGGTGGGTCTTGAGCACTTTGTAACTACATTGACCTTTTGCAATTCAATCTTAATCTCTTCCTTTGGAACCATATGTTCCAAAAGTACATTTGCTTCTAACCAGTACTCATGCTTCTTGTATTTGCAATGTAATTGATGCCCCTTCAAGGTGTGTAACACTGTCCTCAAATGAACAGTATGCTCATCTTTGTCCTTAGAGTATTTCAAGATATCTTTTATAAACACCATCATAACTTGTCTAGATATGGTCTGAAACTATATTCATAAGATCCGTAAAGGCCGCAAGGCAATTGGTTAAGCCAAAAGGCTTCACAGTAAATTCATCATAACCCAAACATGGTCCGTAGTGCGGTTTTGGTAATGTCTTCATGTATAATCCTAAGTTGATGGTATCCTGACCTCAAATCAATCTGAGATACGGCCCATGTTCTTTGCAGTTGAGCAAATAAGTCAGCTACTTGGGGCGATAGGTTTTTTTTTTTTCCCTTTTGGATGGGGATCCTGTTTAGTTCCATGAAAGAATACATAGCCACAAGGTTTCATCCTTCTTCTTTACAATTAGAACTAGGCGTCCCACTGAGGAACATTTGGATGATCTGATAAATACTTTCTGTAATAGCTCATCTAACTGAAACTTCAGTTCTTTAAGCTCAATTGGGACTATAACATATGAGGTTTTGGAGATAGATTGAGCATCAAGGATTAATTCAATCTCGTAATCAATTTCTCTGTGCAGAGCACTCCTAGTAATTCTTCAGGAAAACATCTATAGATTCACAAACTATAGGGATATCTTCTACTTTTTCCTTCCTTAGGATGAATGTTAATAGCATAACACCAATACACAACTTATGCTTGACATAAGAGCTCACTTGTTTCCATAACAAAATTTGAAGGACAAAGTTTTTCCTTTCTGTGACCATGAAACATATTTCTCTCCCTTGTTCATCTCTTGAAATAACCTTAGAGTCCTAACAATCTATCTTAACCTCATAAGTGCACAACCAGCTCATTTCCAAAATGATATCAAAGTCTGACGAGTCAAATTGAATCAAAACTCCAGGGAAAACTATCCCACCAATAGTGATTGAAACAAATTTGTAAGAGGTGGAACGCTCAACTCTAGAGTCGTTGTATAACTTGATTTCATAATTGGTTTCTGCCTTCTTATTCTCAAGGTTTATTTGCATGGCAGATCAGGTGAATATAAATGACTGAGTGGCAACTGAAGCAAGCAATACACAAAAGGGCTACAAAATTAAAATAGAGTTCCCGTAACTACTGAACCAAAGGTGGCGGCTTCTTTCTTACTCAACATATAAGCCCTTCCTACAACTACAGGCCTTGAAGGTTAGAGCCCTTCCTATAGCTTTCAGCCTTCGGGAACAGACAGCAATGAAGTGCTCTAGGCTACCGCACCACGTGCATTGGTTAGTTCACACTTAGAAATCCGGAGCGGTGTACTTATTTCTTTCACAAATCGGCTCCAAATGAAGTCATGCCCTAAGAGCCTATTCGTAAGAGTGTTCCACCAAATATCGGTTTCACCCATCAGATAAAATGTTTTAATGTTCATTATTATCTTCTAGAACCTCTACTACAGTGAAAAGGTTCCACTGGGTCATACGTTCACTCTAGAGTGCTTTAGTATGAATCAGTTGAAGACATTTGTTCAATGGCCAGTAACACATCAAAATTTCTCACTGACGCAATCCAAATGCATGGCAAAGATTTTGATTGTCAAACTTTAGCTTTATGCAAGTGATCTTTAACAGAAAACTGAAGTTGCATCAGCCAAAAAGGTAGACACATTGCGTTCCCCTTAGCAATGGATTCCACAAGTTTGATAATGACCAACCTTTACACAAAGCGTAGCTAAGATATACCTTCTATTCAAGCGTGCTATAAAATTATCATCTATTGACATGGGTGCAACCCAATCATAATCCAGCTACTAGCAACAATTGGGCTCTTAAAAGAGGAAAAGGTGATTACAACTGATGAAGATGTAACATGAGAGTGAATGACAATGCAATTTGATGGGGAGATGCCATGAAGATAAAAGATGAAGCCCCTGGTTAAAGTGAGGAGTATCCAACAGTTGATAATCCAACAAGGACAATGGTAGATTGTATGTTACCTAAAGGTGCAGTGAAATATTTTCAAGAGTAATGCCTACTTCACAGATGGAGATGGAGTCACTGGACTGTGTACAAGGGTTTGGGCAATTTAAGCAAGTCTTAAATTGCATTGGATTGAAGCAAAATGTCTCTTTAAAGTGTCATTGGTTTCTCTTATATGGAATAGTCTGTAGTCAACAGCTTCAAACTTATGCACCATAGAACAAGCCTCTCCGAAATCCTACAATTCAGCGGATACTACATCAAGAACCCCCTTATAGCTCACCTAGATGAGATTCTTGGTCATAGAAGAAAATATCTGCAATCAATGCGGCATATTGAAGTAATTGCCACTTGGATTCGGGAAGCACACAAAATGGCACCCATATGATGAGGAAATATAAGCTTAAAATTGTATGTATCCACAGACTTGAACAGTCTATACCATCAGACTTCTAGGCTAAATTTCATCAACCACTGGTCTCCAAATACGCTGCAATATGGGTCCTTGGAAACCTTACTTTTTGTACTTTGACATAAACTAACTAAAACATCTCTATCTGATGGAATGCGTAGGCTGCAAGTGGACTAAACTCCGACCTTATGCATTAGGATTCTGCCCAATTTGCAGACTTTGAATTGTCTAATAGTTTTGAATAACCGAATGACCTCTAATCCACTTGAAACTTGTTTCATATGAAAGATATCTCCTTAAACTTAAAGTTGGGATGGAGAACCCTTGCGTAAATTATATTGATCGTGGACAAAAGTTACTTTAAGGTCGGTTCTTGTGCACTGATTGAAACTGCCAAGTTGATTGAACTTGTGTATTCCGGCCATACTTGGTTTTCCCTATGCATTTAACCTCAAAATGAGTCAAGGGCCTTTTATAGGGCACATCTACCCTCAAAATAAGTCAAGGGCCTTTCATAGGATGCATTTATAGCAACCCCCAACCCTAGGGCTAGGAGTGTTAGTGATTTCTAAATTTCTGGGGCGAAACGGACAGAGTTTCGCCTGCAAATTGGCCATTTTTCAGGCTTAAAGCCTTACATCACATCCCCTGCATTGAATAGAAGTATAAAATGATATCAAATCAAGCTCAACGACTACACACCGGAGATCAAAACTCTACGGGCCACACGCCCGGAGTACAAGAGTTTACATCCCAAAAATAAACAAATTCAGCTAACCAACTTCATTCCTAAATGCATTGGAGCACCTTCAACTTGTTATTCAAAATATCCGTCAAATCTGCTACTTGAGATCAAACTATATATACTTTATATGGATCCGTTTGACAAGGAAGAATATGCGAGTAAAATATGTATGAGATAGGGAGACATTACCAGTGTCACAAATCTCCCATGATATCATAATAATCTTCATTCCTCACTAACCAACTTCTCAGTATCTTAATTCCATACTCTATATCCCATAAAGAAAATCTCAACCTGGCTCTGATACCAATTTTGTAACGCCCCCAAATTAAACATGTTCTACTGTTTATATTCTCCCTAATAAATCACTCAATTATAATCCGATAAATCCAATGATAGGGGCATTACTGCCGTCCCAAAAAACAAGGCTTGAAGTATGTGTCCTGGACTAATATAGTTAAGCATAACCTTAACCATACACATTCACACATCATTATCCATTCATAATCCAGCGTTAACCAATGTAAGGTTTATAAACCATAGTAAGATAATTCACCATGTAATTTACATCCTCAGACAACGAAGAATTCAAAATACAACTTTAAAGTACACATATACTGTATCACTGCTAAGATTTCCTTGCTCAACTTATCCTCTTCTGCTGCTTTGCTAGCATGAGGGCAATTCTCTGAGCACTTTCCTAAAACAAAACATGAAAAGCATTTTGAACTGTGAGCAGAAGCTCAGTACCTACATTCCTAAATTGTTAAATGATCATTGAAACACTGGTTGCACCCGCTTTGCAATTCATTTTAAGTTAAACAGTGAATGAGATGATGTAAAACTGCATTACCAGTTATTATTTGATAGGGAACCCCTTGATACTGTTACGATCTATGAATAGGTTTACACCTGCCAAACCGACCGGGGGATCTGGCCTGAAGTCACGCGAGTAACTGAATGGCAATGCCCTATAACTGATAACTGATGGGGTCACTAATTATGTGATAAATCACTGATTAAACTGATTCATTGATGTACTTACCAAAACATTGCGATTTCGATAAATACAAGCTGATTTCTAAAGATACCGGCAATGAACGCACCTGAAGTCTTTAAAATGATATTTCACTTGATAATATGTATGCACAAAGGAAAATGATTGGCTAGGCCCCGATTCTGCTAAAGAAATGTAATTATAGGTAAATGTAGTTAGTAAACCATGTTCGCTGACATAATTTACTACAATTCTAATGATTTAATGTAAGGCAAGTTACAACAAAATGATTTGAAAAATAAATCAGTTAGGGTTATTGATACAACAAAATGATACAAAATAGACCAATTGGAATGATTGAGCTGCTAATAAAAGATTTCAATTGATATAATCGAAATATGAGTTTTGATATTTTGAAAAGGATAATGGAAAGTGTGATGGTTCTGAAAAGGATAATAGAAATGTTAATGCTTCTGAAATGGGTGACAAATGGTTTATGCCATAAGGGGTGCTGTGAGGTTTATAAAAGCTCAAATAACACCCTAACTTGGTCCAAAGGACACTGATTTTGAGTTATTGCTCTGCTCACTTCCCAAATTGTATTTTCATACTTACTGAACTCTGTTTTCAACCCAAGTAAGCTTCTGTACATAATCAAACTTGTTAAACTTACTACACTTTGTAATTTCCTTGCAATACCCATATTTATATGGAACTTCTAAAAATATTTCCACATTTCACGATTTTTGTATTCACTCATATTACCGATTGATGGTCTGCATTAGAAAATTCATATCTTACACTCCTAACCTCCAAATAAGATGCAAAACCCCAATATGAAAAGCTCCTAATGTCCAATAAAATTTTTATTTAGGATACAAAGCATGATTCACATAGTAAAGTTCCTAAAATTAGGGTAAAACATAGACGTGCACCATTTCAGTTCAATCCGCGCAGTCGTAGCAAAACGACCATAACTTGTTCCACAGAACTCAGATTAAAGTAATTCAAAAGGCACGTGAAATCTAACTCATTGATCTATCCACACACTAAAAATCACAAATTTTCAATGAGCCAATCAATACCAGTGCTTTCGTAAATTTCACTGTTCAAAACTATTCCTAGTTTTAATGTATTCTGTGTGGTCTTCAGTAAATTGGTCATACCTTTGTCCAAACTACTCAAACTTGAGTAATTCTAAAGCCTATTAAAAGCTAAATCATCAAGCTATCACTACACCAAAAATAATGAATTTTGGATGTGTCGAGTAATACCAGTTTGCTTTCAAAGTGACCCCTTTTTCAGTTCTATTAACAGCTCAATAACCACATATCTGCAATCTTTTCTTCACATAACCACCCACTAAAATCACTCTTTAACTTACATAAATCAGTATAAATATCTTGATATTCATTACCAATGCCAAAATCCATCATTACGCCCTAAACTTGCATGATTAAGAAGTAACCCTAACCCTAGCATAATCCAACTTCAACTCCATCATGATCCATCACAAGATAACTCTTAATTCAATCAAAACAACATGATCCATCATTAAAGCAACCAAAATAAAAAGTAAAAACCATTAATCCAAAGAACAAGATTGTAGTCACTTACTTTGAGCTTGAAACAAGTGGAGATAGAGATCATATTTGGTGATTTTGAGGGTGGAAGATGATAGCCGATGGGGGGAGGTGGTTGGGGATTGAAATCCTTACCGGAGAGTGGCCAAAAAGTGGCCAGAAAACACCATAATAGGGCAGGGAGGGGCTGCTGCCATGGGGTAGAGAGAAGGAGGAGAGAAGAGGAGAGAGAAAGTGTCTTGAAAAATTGCTTGGTGCAAATGAAACTTAAGCAAATAAATACTTGGCTGAAAATTAAGCACAAGAAATTAACTTTTGCTAATAATAATTAAGGCCCAATGATGGTAATTAGATAAGCAAATGGGTTAGGAACCTGTCGAGCCAAAATTGGGCTTAATTTGGGCCTGAAAGAAAATTAAACCGTACGCGATTAAATTTTCCGTAACTTGAAATTAAATGTGATATCATGCAAAATTAATTTAATCTTTTAAATCATAATTATCGAGGTCTAATATCAATTTCTCCAAAAAATTTTTTTTGGTAAATGAAACTCGAATTGCAAAGTAGGGTCCAAAATGAATTTTCCCAACCAAGATAACTAGATGAGATAAATGAACGTGAAAAATGAATAACATGGCTTAATTAAATAAATAAATATGATTTAGGGTCGGGCTATTACAGCCTTCCCCCCTTACAGAGTTTCGTCCTCAAAACTTATGAACTTTGACTATCATGCAAGGTGACTTCAAATAAATAAGAGTACTTGGCTTTCACTTCTTGCTTAGTTTCCCAAGTAGCTTCTTGGGAAGGTATGCTTTGCCCAAGGCAATTTAATTTAAGGTATCTGCTTGATACTTAACTGTTTAATCCCGTGATCCAATATCTAACTTGAATGTTCTTGAAACACAAGACTCTCAATGATTGTAATGGATTTGATTATGACAGCATGGTCAGAATTTGAAATGTACTACCTGAGTTGTAAGGTAAGGAATACGGAACATGTTATGAACATGTTTGAGTTATATAGGCAGATCTGGTGGACAAGTTATGGAATTCGACCTTTTAATGAACTGGTATGGTGAAACTTTCTTACATCCTTAATTGATGAACCTTTCTGAAAAACCTTGTTATATACATGAAAGTCCAGGAATTTCTTTCTTTTATTAACATAGCGTTTCTATCGCTTTCAATAGGATATTTTCAAGAATCTTCTAACATGTGTCACCTTATTAAATGCTGGAGAAGATCTTCATGACCCATAAGATGATTTGTTGTCAATGTCTGCCGTCATTTTGTCCTGATATTTAATGAAGGGTTCTCTGCTAGTGCTATCACAACATTGACTGCTGGGAGTTCCATACTTTCTTCAAATACAAATATTGGTCGTAGGTCATGAAGTACTACAGCCTCCAACTTAGAAGAGTTGATTCATTGATATTTTTTAGATGCTTGCCATCTATTTTAGGATGATAAGAACTGTAAAAGTTCAAGCTCGGTTTAAAAGCTCTTTGAAGTGTTGGCCATAACAGGCTTGAAATCTCTGATCTCATTCATACACTATATCTAGGGGAAATCCCACGACAAAATCTATTGAAATTGAATCCCCTTCTTAAGGTTTTGCTTTATTCTTTGGAGCTTAGGATCATCATGCTTATTCACTCTATTTTCCTCCATTAGGAAGGACTATAAGGTAGGTGTCGGCATTTGTACATTCGCCTTCCTATGTGACACTAATTGAATGTCCAAGTTCTCAAGTTCTCTCAAGAGATTCAGCAGAGTAGTTACTACAGTGTTCAAGGTATGTTGTGCCTTCCTGTTTAGGGCATCTACCACACTATTCCTCGATCTTGATTCACATTGTGTTGAGTATATTTAGTTTTGATGATAACAAATCCAAGTGTAAAACCTTGTCCAAGTAATGTTGCTCCAAACACGATCTCCAAACAGGCCTAACTGGTGTTTGTGATCTTTATTGTATTAACTGGTTTGCTACATGTGAGAACAAGTCTTCAAAACAGGTTTTACTTGGTGATTCTATATTAAGTCAAGAACACCCTCTCGACAGTTGATTGTAAGGCATGTTCCTGAACTCTAGCAATGCAAAGAACAACCCCAGCAAACAAGATGGCCTTGGTGTTCACAGCAGCTCTACAAATCTTGGACAAGTTGACTGGTTCAAAACAAGAAGTCTTGGGTATATAGGTTTTATTTATTTAGACTCTTGTTAATATGCCAATCTTGAAAGTATCATTTTCAGCACTTCTTGAAAACGGTTTTTGAAAAGTTGCTTTGGGACACCATTACCAAACAACCCTGCAAATAGGGTACCTAGGGTGTTCTCAAAAACTGCAGCAGCTACATCAGTCTTATCTGGAAATTTACTTTGGTTGGCTGCCAGATCTAAAAAGGTTCGTTTTGAATATTGCAAAACAGTTTTTGCTAAAGATTTCTCTTGAAAAGATTCTTGTCCCTTATTTTTAGGTCTTGATTGAATTTGGGATAAATCAAGATTCTATCCTTTTCAAGGCTAGACTACTCGGCCAAGATATTTTAAGAAAATCTTCTCTTCTCTCTTAGCCGTTGGAAATCTTTGATGAATCTTCTAAACGACTAAAAATAGAGGATTTTTTCCTATCTTTTGAAATAATAGCCGTTGGGTTGTGCGTTTAAATATTGAAATTCTCTCTCCTATTTGATAACCCGGTTTTTACAAAGAAGTAAGAGATTTTTAGAGCTGAATTTCAAAGAGAAAAATCGTGAGAAGATTGCGCTTAATTGAGCTTTCAATTTCTTGGGATAATAGGACTTCATTGTACCTTACATCTGCTTAAGTCAGAAGCACCCCAGTAAGGTGTTTTGTACCCTTGTTCTCAGAACAGAAAGTGAGTGAGTGTGTCCTCAGTCGTGTGGACTTTGGATGTGTCCTATCTGGTGAGATTGGACGTGGTGTAACCTGTCTTAGGGAAGAAGGTTACGTGGGTTACAAGTTGTAACAAGGAGTGTTGCTTTTGTAACGTTTTCAGCCCGTTAGTGAAGTGGTTAAATCCTACCCGAGGTAGGTCGTGGTTTTTCACACCTCAGTTGGGCTAGAGGTGTTTTCCACGTAAAAATTGTGTGTGCTTTATTTCCGCATTTATTACTTTGAATTTCATACTGAATCAATTGAGAACAACCGCTACAAACAAGGCGTAAGGTTGTTTGTGATTTACAAACAATCTCTGCAATCAAGTGCTACGGTTGTTTGTCAGTTATTAGGCGAAAATCGACCACCACAATTCACCCCCCTCTTGTGGTTGTGTACTCTTGGAATTCAACACATTGGATCTGCCACAGCTGATGTTTCATGTCGACCGAGCTTCTTTTGAAAGAAGATATACTTCAAGTTTTGATGATCAGTATTGATTTTGCATGGTAATCTATATAAGTAATGTCTTTAAATTTTCACAGCAAAAACTACAGCTGCTAACTCCATATCATGGGTGGGTAATCCTTCTTATAAGGCTTGATTTGTTAGGAGGCATAGGCCATCAGTTTAACTTCTTGCTAACTTTATAGCTTTCTTCAACAAATTGGTCGGGAAGTACAATATTTGTCAAATGTTTACTGAACTCGGTGATTCCCTACTAAACCCAAACGGTTTCTTATCTCAATGTATTGGTGGGTCTTGAGCACTTTCTAACTACATTGACCTTTTGCAATTCAATCTTAATCTCTTCCTTTGGAGCCATATGTTCCAAAAGTACATTTGCTTCTAACCAGTACTCATGCTTCTTGTATTTGCAATGTAATTGATGCCCCTTCAAGGTGTGTAACACTGTCCTCAAATGAACAGTATGCTCATCTTTGTCCTTAGAGTATTTCAAGATATCTTTTATAAACACCATCATAACTTGTCTAGATATGGTCTGAAACTATATTCATAAGATCCGTAAAGGCCGCAAGGCAATTGGTTAAGCCAAAAGGCTTCACAGTAAATTCATCATAACCCAAACATGGTCCGTAGTGCGGTTTTGGTAATGTCTTCATGTATAATCCTAAGTTGATGGTATCCTGACCTCAAATCAATCTGAGATACGGCCCATGTTCTTTGCAGTTGAGCAAATAAGTCAGCTACTTGGGGCGATAGGTTTTTTTTTTTCCCTTTTGGATGGGGATCCTGTTTAGTTCCATGAAAGAATACATAGCCATAAGGTTTCATCCTTCTTCTTTACAATTAGAACTAGGCGTCCCATTGAGGAACATTTGGATGATCTGATAAATACTTTCTATAATGGCTCATCTAATTGAAACTGCAATTCTTTAAGCTCAATTGGGATCATAAGATATGAGGTTTTAAAGATAGATTGAGCATCAGGGATTAATTCAATCTCGTAATTAATTTCTCTTTGCAGAGCACTCCTGGTAATTCTTCAGGAAAACATCTATAAATTTGCAAACTATAGGGATATCTTCTACTTTTTCCTTCCTTAGGATGAATGTTAATAGCATAACACCAATACACAACTTATCCTCAGCATAAAAGCTCATTTGTTTCCGTGACAGAATTTAAAGGATAAAGTTTTTCCTTTCTGTGGCCATGAAACATATTTCTCTCCTTTGTTCATCTCTTGAAATAACCTTAGGGTCCTAACAATCTATCTTGACCTCATAAGTGTACAACCAGCTCATTTCTAGAATGATATCAAAGTCTGACGAGTCAAATTGAATCAAAACTCTAGGAAAAACTATCCCACCAATAGTGATTGAAACAAATTTGTGAGAGGTAGAATGCTCAACTCTAGAGTCGTTGGATAACTTGATTCCATAATTGGTTTCTGCCTTCTTATTCTTAAGGTTCACTTGCATGGCAGATTGGGTGAATATAAATGACTGAGTGGCAACTAAAGCAAGCACTACACAAAAGGGCTTCAAAATTGAAATAGAGTTCCCGTAACTACTGAACCAAAGGTGGCGGCTTCTTTCTTACTCAACATATAAGCCCTTTCTACAGCTGCAGGCCTTGAAAGTTAGAGCCTTTCCTATAGCTTTTAGCCTTCGGGAATAGGTAGCAATGAAGTGCTCTGGGCTACCGCACCACGTGCATTGGTTAGTTCTCACTTAGCAATCCGGAGCGGTGTACTTATTTCTTTCACAAATCGGTTCCAAATGAAGTCATGCCCTAAGAGCCTATTCGTAAGAGTGTTCCATCAAATATCGGTTTCACCCATTAGATAAAATGTTTCAATGTTCACCTATTATCCTCTAGAACCTCAACTACAGAGAAAAGGTTCCACTGGGTCATACGTTCACTCTAGAATGCTTTAGTATGAATTAATTAAAGACATTTGTCCAATGCGGAGTAACTCATCAAAAATTTCTCACTGACGCAATCCAAATACATGACAAAGATTTTAATTGTCAAAATTTAGCTTTATGCAAGTGATCTTCAATCGAAAACTGAGGTTGCATCAAGCAAAAAGTTAGACACATTGCGTTCTCCTTAGCAATGGATTCCACAAGTTTGATAATAACCAACCTTTATACAAAGCGTAGCTAAGATCTACCTTCTATTCAAGCATGCTACAAAATTATCATCTATTGACATAGGTGTAACCCAATCATAATCCAGCTACTAGCAGCAATTGGGCTCTTACCAGAACTGATGAAGATGTAACATAAGAGTGAATGACAATGCAATTTAATGGAGAGATGCTATGAAGATAAAAGATGAAGCCCCTGGTCAAAGTAAGGAGTATCCAACAGTTGATAATCCAACAAGGACAATGGTAGATGGTATGTTACCCGAAGGTGCAGTGAAATATTTTCAAGAGTAATACCTACTTCACAGATGGAGATGGGGTCAATGGACTATGTACAAGGGTTTGGGTAATTTAAGTAAGTCTTGAATTGTATTAGATTGAAGCAAAATGTCTCTTTAAAGTGTCATTGGTTTCTCTTATATGGAATAGTCTGTAGTCGATGGCTTCAAACTTATGTACCATAGAACAAGCCTCTCCGAAATCCTACAATTCAGGGGATACTACATCAAGAACCCCCTTATAGCTCGCCTAGATGAGATTCTTGGTTACAGAAGAAAATATCTGCAATCAATGAGGCATATTGAAGTAATTACCACTTGGATTCGGGAAGCACACAAAATGGCACCCATATAATGAGGAAATATGACCTCAAAATTGCATGTATCTACTGACTTGAACAGTCTGTACCATCAGACTTCTAGGTTAAATTTCATTAACCACTGGTCTCCAAATGTGCTGCAATATGGGTCCTTGGAAAGCTTACTTTTTATACTTTGACAAAAACTAACTAAAACATCTTTATCTGATGGAGTGCATAGGCTTCAAGTGGACTAAACTCTAATCTTGTGCATTAGGATTCTGCCCAATTTGCAGACTTTGACTTGTCTAATAGTTTTGAATAACCAAATGACCTCTAATCCACTTGAAACTTGTTTCATGTGAAAGATATCTCCTTAAGCTTAAAGGTAGGATGGAGAACCCTTGTGCAAATCATATTGATCATGGACAAAAGTTACTTTAAGGTTAGTCCTTGTGCACTGATCAAAACTGCCAAGTTGATTGAACTTGTGTATTCCGCCTATACTTGGTTTTACCTATGTATTTAACCTCAAAATGAGTCAAGGGCCTTTCATAGGGCACATTTAACCTCAAAATGAGGCAAGGGCCTTTCATAGGACACATTTGTAGCAACCCCCAACCCTAGGGCTAGGAGTGTTAGTGATTCCTAAATTTCTGGGGCCAAACGGACAGAGTTTTGCCTACCAACTGGCCATTTTTCAAGCTTAAAGCCTTACACCACATCCCCTGCATTGAATAGAAGTATAAAAGGATATCAAATCAAGCTCAACGGATACACACCAGAGATCACAACTCTATGGGCCACACGCCCAGAGTACAAGAGTTCACATCCCAAAGATAAACAAATTCAGCTAAAAGGACGATATACCATTTAGATGGGTGGCTCATATGACCATACTTACCTAAATACATTGGAGCACCTTCAACTTGTTATTCAAAATCTCCATCAAATCTGCTAGTTGAGATCAAACTATATATACTTTACATGGATCTATCTGACAAGGAAGAATATACGAGTAAAATATGTATGAGATAGGGAGACATTACCAGTGTCACAAATCTCCCATGATATCATAATAATCTTCATTCCTCACTAACCAACTTCTCAGTATCTTAACTCCATACTCTATATCCCATAAAGAAAATCTCAACCTGGCTCTGATACCAATTCTGTAATGCCCCCAAATTAAACATGTTCCACTATTTATATTCTCCTTAATAAATCACTCAATCGTAATCTGATAAATCCAATGATAGGGGCGTTATCGCCGTCCCAAAGGATAAGGCTTGAAGTATGCATCCTGGTGTTAAGTTAAAAATCATGCATCGTTTTATTAATTATTTTGATTATATTTTACACATTATTGCATCTAATTTACGTTATTTTCATATATTTTTCAGGTTAGGTATTGTTCTAATAAAAAGGAGAAGACGAGTCGTTAAGGCTCGGGTTTTACATGCTCGGGCAGAAGACGGTCCAAAAATAACAAAAATGAAGATATTGTCTGGACTAGGATTTCAAGAGTTGGAGAAGAGTTAGAAGTCTTGAGGGAGAAGAAGTTCAAGGAAGAAAGGAAGAAGGAGACTCTAATTACTAACCCTAATCACACCCCTCCTTTCCTCCCAATATATATCATCATCACCATCACCCACAACCATTAACCTCCTCACGCCTAACCCTTCTTCCATCTCACCTAACACCCATCATCATCCCTCTCCATAATCACCACAGTCGCATCACATCCTCACGTCACCTCTTCGTCATCGTCAACATAAATCATCACCAGCTCCATCCTCAATCTCACGCCCATCATCACTTCTTCATCTCCTCACCACGCATCATCATAATCATCATCTTTCATCATCATCATCACTATCCTATCTCACCACGGCAATCACACCCTCACGGCAACTCCATCCTCCTTACCAACTAGCCTTTTCTTTTTTTTTTAATTGTTTTCTTACTTTAATTTCTTTTATTTGTTTTAACATGAATTATTTGAATGAATTTTGTGATTTTATTTTTAATATGAGTGAGTAATTCCTTTTTACTTAGTATAATCTCCTTGAAGCCATGCTAAATTTACTATTTTGAAACAAGTTTTATACTATATTGTCTATCATATTCATGATTCTATAGCGATTAGCGTTTATCGTTTATGATATTCATGTTAAATTAATTAGAATACATACTAGTTAGTTTTGATACAATTTCGATTGATAGTTTAGAAGACTATAATACGTAAAAGTTATAGTCTTTTATGCCTAAGTATCACCCTAATTAATCATGGATGGCTCAAATCCATCTCTTTTAATGAGGTAATCGCTTTAGATCTTTGTTAAATCGATTTGCTGGTAAATTAGTTACAAAGTGTTAAATGATGTTTTTCTAATTCTTAATGCTCTAGTTTGATTAAATGTTTGCATTGTAGCGTTTATCGTTTATGATATTCATGTTAAATTAATTAGAATGCATGCTAGTTAGTTTAATACAATTTCGATTGATAGTTTAGAAGACTATAATATATAAAAGTTATAGTCTTTTATGCTTAGGTATCACCCTAATTAATCATGGATAGCTCAAGCTCATCTCTTTTAATGAGGTAATCGCTTTAGATTTTTGTTAAATCGATTTGCTGGTAAATTAGTTGCAAAGTGTTAAATGATGTTTTTCTAATTCTTAATGCTCTAGTTTGATTAAATTTTTGCACTGTGTAAAGATTATCAAATTAGTAGGGTTTATATTAGGGCTGGACCTAATTAAACTAGAATCTAAGAAAAAACGGGGAAGAACCGCTGGTAGATGTCTTCTATAGTTTAACTGAAGAATGAAATTAACTTGTGTTTTAATGATAAATATTAATTTTCATGGTGGACTAAGATTATACTAAGTGTCCTTCATAAATTTGACAACTATTGATCATTATTTGTTGCTTAGAGTGAGTTTGATTAGTTTGTTAATTTTCGTTCTATTTTTTATTAGCTTCAACATAATTTCAATCGATCCCCCCCCCAAAGTATAGTGTTTTAAGAGTGTCTAGGTAATTTTAAATAGTCTAGATTTTGATTTTTGAAGTAGATATAATTTTAGATTGATTTATATTCAGTTTTAGTATTTTATTACCGGCTTGTTAGAAATTAGAATAAAGATAGTTATTCTTGCATTTCTTCGAGTTTTATTAATTCCTAGGGTTTATATAGTGTCCTAGTCTGCTCATATTCAATTTCGTAATTTTTAGAAATTATTTGATAATTTTTCAGAATTATTTTGTGAGATTGAGAAGTGCAGGTTTTTAGGTTATTAATTCTGAAAATTTCGATTTTTAATTTTACTTTACAATTATTAGGTGTTGTTAAATCCAGAAAATTGTGTCCTAAAGTTAGGGTAATTTTCTTTATTATTTTCGTCTTTATATTTATGCAGATTATTTTATTTCTAATTTTAGATTTAATATTCTGCATTGATATTCTGTGGTAATTTTCTGCTTTGATTTTTCTGAATTTATTTGGATACAATTGAGGAGTTATAAGCTTATATACCTGAAGAATAATATTTTGGGTTGCTGTTTGACATTTTTAATATTTATTTTCTGATTATTATTTGTTGTTCTGATTTTTAATTAGAATTTCAGTTACTATTCTGTTTTTATTTTTCTAGGAAAGCTTTTTATTGTTTCCCTTCCGGAATATAATCCAAATATTTAGGAGCATCATTGGGTGTTTTTCCAGATTTTTATTCATTAGATTTTAATTATTTCAGAATTATTAAGATTAGATTTAATAAATTCGATTAATAAAATCATTTAGGATTAAGCAAGCCTTTTCAAAACAATCTTTCCTCGTGGATCGACTTCTACTTCCCTATGCTATAAAAAGTATTTGATAACCGAAGTAGTGATTAAATTTGTAACTCTCGACAAACTTTATAAATTTTGGCACCATTGCTGGGGAAAAAAAATTAAATTGCTAGTTTACTTCTATTTAATTTTACTCCTTTCATTGCTTTGTTTAACTTTAGTATTCTATTTTATTTGCAGGACTTCTTGTAGTGCATGAAATTAAGGAGTGGTAAGGAAATTGGAGAGGACAAGGAGCAAACATTGAAAGCTAAAAATAAAGAGAGTCAGCCTGACCCAGTAAATTTTAGGGTTAAAGAGGTAAGCATGTCTACTCTTCGAGAACTTGCTGCTCCTAACTTAGAAACCCAACCAATGTCCATCACTTATGTTGTTTCAGATAAGCCTTTGAAATTAAACTCAGGATTTATTAATTTATTACCTAAGTTTCATGGATTGGCTGGAGAGGACCCCTATAGACACATTAGTGAATTCCTTATTACCTGCTCTGCTATGGTGCATGAAGGAATTCCTAAGGATCAAATTAGACTAAGGGCCTTTCCCTTTTCTTTGCTTGGTAATGGTAAGGACTGGTTATATTATATGCCTGCTGGATCTTTTTCTATATAGACTGCATTGCATAAATCGTTTCTAGAAAAGTTTTTTCCTACATCCCATATTGGATCTATTAGGAAAGAAATATGTGGAATCAAACAAATAAATGGGGAAACCTTTTATGAGTATTGGGAAAGATTTAATAAGTTATGTGCTAGTCGTCCCCAACATCAAATAACTGAACAACTATTGATTCAATATTTTTATGAGGGTTTACTTCCTATGGACCGTAATATGGTTGATGCTACTAGTGGGGGAGCTCTGGTTAATAAAACCCCAGCTGATGCTAGAAATCTATTTAATTTAATGGTTAGCAGTTTGGTACTAGGGACTCACAAGTTAAAAGGGTAAATGAGATAGGTTCTTGTTCATCTCTAGAGAATCAGTTACCTCACATTACTGCTATGTTAAATAAGATTGTTACTGGGGGTATTCAAAAAGCAGTAATATGTGGTATTTGTTGTCTAGAAGGGCATTCTACTGATGCATGTCCTACTCTATAAAAGGTAATGTTCATGCTCTTTACGCTAACCAAAATCAAAGGAGGTATGATCCCTATTCGAATACTCATAATGAAGGATGGAGAGACCACCCTAACCTTAGGTATGGCCCTAAGCCTAATCCACCTGGTTTTGACCAACCTTCTCATCAACCGTCTAGTCAAGATAGAACCAATTACCTCCTAGAACAAGTCCTTAAGGAAATGGATGATAGGTTCCAGAGTATGGAAACCACTCTTAAGTGAGTTCAAGAGAGACAAACAGCGACTGATACCATAGTTAATAACTTGCAAGCCCAAATGTAAAATAGGTTACCATCTCAACCTTACCCTAACCCCAAGGAGAATGTTAGCGTCATAACACTTATAAGTGGGAAAGAGTTAAAGGAACCTACGAAGAAGAGAGAAGTGGAACCTGAGTTAGAAGTAAAAGGGGATGAACCAGAATTAGATACAAAGTCTAATCAAATTACTAAGGAATTAGGAGAAAAGAAAAGAGAACCTTACAAGCCAATCCCACCTTTTCCTAGTAGATTTAGAAGCCCTGTGTCTAAGGTAAGTGAGACTAACCAAGAAATTTTAGAGACTTTTAGGAAGGTAGAAATTAATATACCTCTCCTTGATGCCATTAAACAGGTGCCTCGTTATGCTAAGTTCTTAAAAGAATTATGCACTACTAAGAGGAAGCTCATTGGTAATGAGAAGATAAGTATGGGGGAAAATATATCTGCTGTTTTTTAAAGAAAACTTCCCCCTAAGTGTCAAGATCCTTGTGTGTTTTTTGTTCCTTACAAAATAGGAAACCTTTGCTTTGATAAAGCTATGCTTGATTTAGGTGCCTCTATTAATGTTATGCCTAGATCTATTTATGACAAACTGAACCTAGGAGAATTAAAGAAAACTAGCATAGTGATTCAATTAGCTGATAGGAGCAACACTTATCCTAATGGAGTGTTAGAGGATGTTTTTATTCAAGTGAATGAACTAGTATTTCCTGCTGACTTTTATGTAATGAACATGGGTAAAGCATGTCATGATATTCCCATCTTACTTGGCAGACCCTTTTTGAAAACTGCTAGGACTAAAATAGACGTGTACAAAGGGGCACTAACCATGGAATTTGATGGTGAGGTTATAAAGTTCAATATTTTTGATGCCATGAGATTTCCTTCTGATGTTAACTACCTATATGCACTTGATGTTTTTGATGAGTTATCTCAAGATGTCTATGACTTATCCCATGAGGATGAACTGTGTACTATGCTTACTAAGAGTCTTGATCATATTGAGTCTCAGAAAGTGCCATAACAAGTTAATGATAACCTAGATGATATGATAAGGTCCTTGTTTTACTTGCAAGAGCATAATGGACCTAACAAACTTGAACTACCTGAAAAGCATGCTAAGTTACTTCCCTCAAGCATCTCACCCCCTAAATTGGAATTGAAACCCTTACCTGAAAATCTAAAATATGCTTATTTAGGGGACAATGAAACTTTGCCTGTAATCATCTCTAGGGCACTCACTTTGGACCAGGAGGAAAAACTAATTAAAGTGCTTAGAGAACATAGCGAAGCTATAGGGTGGACTTTAGCAGACCTCAAAGGCCTTAGCCCTACATACTATTACCTTAGAAAAAGATGCTAAGCCTAAGAGGGACCATCAGAGGAGACTTAATCCACCTATGATAGAGGTAGTCCAAAAAGAGATTGTTAAGTGGATAGATGTTGGGGTGATCTACCCCATTGCTGACTCTGAGTGGGTTAGTCCTATTCATATGGTTCCTAAAAGGGGGGAACAACAGTAGTGTAAAACAATGAAGGAGTGTTGATACTTACTAGAGTCGAGAGTGGTTGGAGAGTGTGTATTAACTATAGAAAGCTTAACAAGGCCATTAAGAAGGAGCATTTCCCATTGCCTTTCATGGACCAAATGTTAGAGAGATTAGCTGGGAGGTCACATTATTGCTTTTTAAATGGGTATTCAGGTTATATTCAGATCCCTATAGCTCCCGCAGATCAGGAGAAGACTACTTTTACTTATCCTTTTGGCACTTACGCTTTTAGACGTATGCCTTTTGGTTTATGTAATGCACTTGCTACCTGTCAAAGATGTATGATGAGTATCTTTCCTGATTTTATCACTAAGATTATGGAGGTATTTATGGATGATTTTACCATACATGGTGATTCATTTGATGAGTACTTGCATTATCTTACTCTTGTGCTTAGACGTTGTATTGAAACCAATTTGGTCTTGAATTTTGAAAAGTGTCATTTCATGGTAGAGTATGGGGTAGTACGGGGACATGTAGTATCATCGAGGGGATTAGAGGTAGATAGAGCTAAAGTTGACATCATCTAGTCTCTGCCTTACCTAAAGTGTGTCAAAGATATCAGATCATTCTTAGGACATGTAGGGTTTTATAGGAGGTTCATCAAAGATTTTTCTAAGATTGCTTCTTCTTTATTTGCCTTGCTTACAAAAGATGTCTCTTTTGATTTTAATGATGATTGTATGAGGGCTTTTGATCAGTTAAAGTTAACATTGACTTCCCCTTCTATTGTACAACCCCCAAACTGGGCCTTACCTTTTGAGTTAATGTGTGATGCTAGTGATAAGGCAGTGGGGGCAGTTCTAGGTCAAAGAGTTGGGAAGGTACCTCATGTAATTTACTATGCTTCTAGAACTCTTGATCCTGCACAGTGTAACTACACCACTACAGAAAAGGAGATGTATTCTATTGTTTTTGCTCTTGAAAAGTTCCGTCCTTATTTGTTAGGTGTTAAAGTTACTGTTTACTCGGATCATTCTGCTCTTAAACACTTGTTAGAAAGGAAAGATTCCAAGCTCAGGTTGATTAGATGGATGTTATTACTGCGGGAATTTCAACTGGAAATTAAAGATAAACCTGGAGCTAAGAATTTAGTTGCTGACCATCTGAGTAGATTAGAAATAGGGGAGAGTGGTAGCCCTTTTACTCATTGTTTTCTAATGAGACTCTGTATGCTATGACTAGTAGATTGCCTTGGCATGCTGATATTGTAAATTATATAGTCACCAAAACTTTTCCCATTGGGTTGACTAAAGCTAAAAAAGAAAAGATAAGTGCTCAATCCAAATATTATGTTTGGGATGAGCCATATATATGAAAATTTTGTGGTGACCAAATAATAAGGTGTTGTGTTGATGACAGTGAAATTCATTCTCTTCTAACCTTCTGTCATTCTTCAGAAAGTGGGGGACATTTTGGACCCAAAAGAACATCACATAAAGTGGTTGAGTGTGGATTTTATTGGCCCACTATTTCTCATGATGCTTATGATTTTTGTAAAAGATGTGAAGTGTGCCGAAAGACTGGAAACTTGTCAAGAAGGAATCAAATGCCCTTATATAATGTTTATGTTTGTGAAATTTTTGATGTAGGGGGATTGATTTCATAGGACCCTTTCCCCCTTCTTTTGGATATACCTATATTCTTGTGATTGTTGATTATGTATCTATGACCACTAGGACTGATGATGCTAAGACTGTGGTGAAACATGTTAAATCTCTAATTTTGCATAGATATAGAGTGCCAAGAGCGATCATCAGTGATAGGGGAACTCATTTTTGTAACAGAACTTTAGGTACCTTATTAGCTAAATATCATATAACTCATAAGGTATCTACTAGTTATCACCCCCAGACTAATGGCCAAGCTAAAATTTCTAATAAAGAGATTAAGGGCATCCTTGAAAAGGTAGTTAAGCCAGATAAGAAGGATTGGAGTCTTAGGTTAGATGAGACTCTTTGGGCTTATAGGACTGCATATAAGACTCCAACTGGTATGTCACCCTACAGATTAGTCTTCGGAAAGCCGTGCCACCTCCCTGTTGAGATAGAATATAAATCATATTGGGCTGTGAAACAATGTAATCTTGACTATGAGTTAGCAGGTAAAGAGCGTAAATTGCAATTGCAGAAACTAGAAGAGATACGCTTAGAAGCCTATGACAATTCAGTCATGTACAAGGGTAAGGCCAAAGCATTTTGCGATGCCAAACTTATTCGGAAAGAATTTCAGGTAGATGAGAAAGTGCTATTATTCAATTCTAAACTGAAACTTTTTCCTGGTAAGTTAAACTCTAGGTGGCTAGGACCCTTTATGATAGTAAAGACTTATCCCCATGGTGCTGTAGAGATTAAATCCTTTGCTACTGACAAGATTTTCGAAGTGAATGGTCACAGGTTAAAACATTTCTATGAAGGAGACCAGGTATGTTTAATAGAAAAGATCCGACTTGAGGATCCATGAGCATTCATAAAGTCGAGCCAACGACTGTAAATAAAGGCGCTGGTTAGAAGGCAACCCAATGTTCTTAGGGAAATACCTATTTAATTTTGTTTTTATTTTTATTATTTCTATCTTTTTGCATGCATTAGGGACAATGCATGAATTAAGTGTGGGGGGGTGCATCCTGCATTTAATTCCTACAGTATTTATTCTAAAAAAATTTTTTCTTATAAATAATGCATGATATGAGTTTATGCTAGGCTTGCTTGTTTAAAATTTTTTTTTTTTAATTTTCTTAGCTATTTTATAGTTTATTCTTTTATGAGTGAAGACTTCTAAGCATGCTAGCTGTCTTTCAGAGAAGATTGAGTTAATCCTCATATATCTCTTTAATGAGTAACTGTTATAATTATTCATCTTATTTTATCATATTATATAGTCGTTCAGAGGCAATAAAATGACCTGGCCCATTTCCTAGACTATTGAATTAGTATAATAACTCATTAAAATTGTGACTTTTCTTGTTTTTTTAAAATTAAAACAAAAAAAAAGAGAGAGTCAAATTCGGGAATGACAAGTATCCCTTTGAGGCATGCGCTACTAGGTGCTATCCTTTGAGGCAATACTGCCACTGGAAAGCTTGCTTCTCATAATAGTGAGTTAATAAAATAAATAAAAGTAATGATAAAAATAAAATGTTTGCTCCAGCACCTCTATTTGGGTGAGTGTGAGACACGGAGTGTTTAATTTCTAAGACCCTATATGGGCCTCGTGTGCGCAAGTGGAATTTGAAAGATAAGAAGAAGAAAAGAAAAATAATTACAAGGCAAGTTTAGAATCAATTCAATGAGTTATCCTATCTAATTCAATTGTCTTTATAGCCATATCATACCTAAATTTTTTTATCTTAAAATATTTAGACTTCTTGATCAGTGCATGCATATTTAAAAGAGATGGATAATTATTGATTTTGTTACTTCATTATAGAAATGTTGTGAGGTTGATGAAGAAACTTGTTGATGGTAGTTGGATGTCTAGTAGTTATTCACTTGTAGAAGGAAAAGCTAATTAATTTTTAGTAAAACTATTTTTGAAGCAAGCCAATGCCTAGTATGAATATTATAGTTATGCATGATGTTATAAGAAAGAAAAAGGATCAGTTTTTTAAGTCAAGTCTAAGATTTCTTTGCACAAGGACGTCCAAAGTCTAAGTGTGGGGGAATTTGTTAAGTCAAAAATCATGCATCGTTTTATTAATTATTTTGATTATATTTTACACATTATTGCATCTAATTTACATTATTTTCATATATTTTTCAGGTTAGGTATTGTTTTAATAAAAAGGAGAAGACGAGTCGTTCAGGCTCGGGCTTTATATGCTCGGGCAGAAAACGGTCCAAAAATAACAAAAATGAAGATATTATCTGGACTAGGATTTCAAGAGTTGGAGAAGAGTTAGATGTCTTGAGCGAGAAGAAGTTCAAGGAAGAAAGGAAGAAGGAGACCCTAATTACTAACCCTAATCACACCCCTCCTTTCCTCCCAATATATATCATCATCATCATCACCCACAACCATTAACCTCCTCACACCTAACCCTTCTTCCATCTCACCTAACACCCATCATCATCCCTCTCCATAATCACCACAGCCGCATCACATCCTCACGTCACCTCTTCTTCATCGTCAACGTAAATCATCACCAGCTCCATCCTCAATCTCACGCCCAACATCACTTCTTCATCTCCTCACCACGCATCATCATAATCATCATCTTTCATCATCATCATCACTGTCCTACCTCACCACGGCAATCACACCCTCAAGGCAACTCCTTCCTCCTCACCAACTAGCCTTTTATTTTTTTTTATTGTTTTCTTACTTTAATTTCTTTTATTTGTTTAAGTTTATTGTTAAACATGAATTATTTGAATGAATTTTGTGATTTTATTTTTAATATGAGTGAGTAATTCCTTTTTACTTAGTATAATCTTCTTCAAACCATGCTAAATTCACTATTTTGAAACAAGTTTTATGCTATATTGCGTAGTTGATTCATATTCATGATTCTATAGTGATTAGCGTTTATCGTTTATGATATTCGTGTTAAATTAATTAGAATGCATGCTAGTTAGTTTAATACAATTTTGATTGATAGTTTAGAAGACTATAATATGTAAAAGTTATAGTCTTTTATGCTTAGGTATCACCCTAATTAATCATGAATGGCTCAAACCCATCTCTTTTAATGAGGTAATCGCTTTAGATCTTTGTTAAATCAATTTGCTGGTAAATTAGTTACAAAGTGTTAAATGATGTTTTTCTAATTTTTAATGCCCTAGTTTGATTAAATTTTTGCGCTGGTGTAAAGATTGTCAAATTAGTAGGGTTTATATAAGGGTTGGACCTAATTAAATTACAATCTAAGGAAAAACAGGGAAGAACCGCTGGTGGATGTCTTCTACAGTTTAACTCATGAATGAAATTAACATGTGTATTAATGATAAATATTAATTTGTATGGTGGATTGAGATTATACTAAGTATCCTTCATAAATTTGACAACTTTTTATCATTATTTGTTGCTTAGCGTGAGTTTGATTAGTTTGTTAATTTTCGTTCTATTTTTTATTAGCTTCAACATAATTTCAATCAACCCCTCTCAAAAGTATAGTCTTTTAGGAGTGTCTAGGTAATTTTAGATAGTCTAGATTTTGATTTTTTGAGTAGTTATAATTTTAGATTTATTTATATTCAATTTTAGTATTTTATTACTGGTTTGTTAGGAATTAGAATAAAGATAGTTATTTTCATATTTCTTTGAGTTTTATTAATTCCTAGGGTTTATATAGTGTCCTAGTCTGCTCATATTCAATTTCGTAATTGTTGGAAACTATTTGATAATTTTTCAGAATTATTTTGTGAAATTGAGAAGTGCAGGTTTTTAGGTTATTAATTCTGAAAATTTCGATTTTTAATTTTAATTTACGATTATTAGGTGTTGTTAAATCCAGAAAATTGTGTCCTAAAGTTAGGGTAATTTTCTTGATTATTTTCGTATTTATATTTATGTAGATTATTTTATTTCTAATTTCAGATTTAATATTCTGCATTGATATTCTATGGTAATTTTCTGATTTGATTTTTCTGAATTTATTTGGATACAATTGAGGAGTTATAAGCTTATATACTAGAATAATAATATTTTAGGTTACTGTTTGACATTTTTAATATTTATTTTCTGATTATTATTTGCTGCTTTGATTTTTAATTAGAATTTCAGTTACTATTCTATTTTTATTTTTCTAGGAAAGCTTTTTACTGTTTCCCTTCTAGAATATAATCCAAATATTTAGGAGCATCATTGGGTGTTTTTCCAGATTTTTATTCATTAGATTTTAATTATTTTAGAATTATTAAGATTAGATTTAATAAATTCGATTAATAAAATCATTTAAGATTAAGCTAGCCTTTTTAAAACAATCTTTTCTCGTGGGTCGACCCTTACTTACCTATGCTATAAAAAGTATTTGATAACCAAAGTAGTGGTTAAATTTGTAACTCTCGACAAGCTTTACACCTGAACTAATATAGTTAAGCATAACCTCAACCATGCACATTCACACATCATCATCCATTCACAATCCAGCATTAACCAATGTAAGGTTTATAAACCATAGTAAGATAATTCACCATGTAATCTACATCCTCATACACCGAAAAATTCAAAATACAACTTTAAAGTATGCATATACTGTATCACTGCTGAGATTTCCTTGCTCAACTTATCCTCTTCCGCTGTTTTGCTAGCATGAGGGCAATTCTCTGAGCACTTTCCTAAAACAAAATATGAAAAGCATTTTAAACTGTGAGCCGAAGCTCAGTACATGCATTCCTGAATTGTAAATGATCATTGAAGCATTGGTTAGGCCCGCTTTGCAATTCATTTTAAGTTAAACAGTGAATGAGATGATGTAAAACTGCATTCCTAGTTATTATCTAATAGTGAACCCCTTGATACTGTTACGATCTATGGATAGGTGTACACCTGCCAAGCCGACTGGAGGACTTGGCCTGAAGCCGCGCGGGTAACTGAAGGGCAATGCCCTGTAAATGATAACTAATGGGGTCACTAATTATGTGATAAATCACTGATTAAACTGATTCATTGATGTACTTACCAAAACATTACGATTTCGATAAATACATGCTGATTTCTAAAGATACAGGCAATGAACGTACCTGAAGTCTTTAAAATGATATTTCACTTGATAATACGTATGCACAAAGGAAAATGATTGACTAGGCCTCGATTATGCTAAAGAAATGCAATTATAGGTAAATGTAGTTAGTAAACCATGTTCACTGATATAATTTACTACAATTCCAATGATTCAATATAAGGCAAGTTACAATAAAATGATTTGAAAAATAAATCAGTTAGGGTTATTGATACAACAAACTGATACAAAATAGATCAATTGGAATGATTGAGCTGCTAATAAAAGATTTCAATTGATATAATTGAAATATGAGTTCTGATATTTTGAAATGGATAATGGAAAGTATGATGCTTCTGAAATGGATAATAGAATGGTTAATGCTTTTGAAATGGGTGACAAATGGTTTATGCCATAAGGGGTGCTGTGAGGTTCATAAAAGCTTATATAAGACCCTAACTTGGTCCAAAAGACACTGATTTTGAGTTATTACTCTGCTCAGTTCCCAAATTATATTTTCATACTTATTTAACTCAGTTTTCAACCCAAGTAAGCTTCTATGGATAATCAAACTTGTTGAACTCACTACACTTTATAATTTCATTGCAATACCTATAATTATATAGAACTTCTAAAAATATTTCCAAATGTCACGATTTTTGTATTCACTCATATTACCGATTGATGGTCTGCATTAGAAAATCCATATCTTTCACTCCTGACCTCCAAATAAGATGTAAAACCCAATATGAAAAGATCCTAATGTCTACTAAAATTTTTATTTATGACACAAAGCATGATTCATATAGTAAAGTCCCTAAAATTAGGGTAGAACACATACGTACACCATTTCAGTTTAATCCGCGCAGTCATAGGCAAACAACGATAACTTGTTCCACAGAACTCGGATTAAGGTGATTGAAAAGGTAGGTGAAAGCTAACTCATTAATCTATCCACACACCAAAAATTACAAATTTTTAATGAGCCAATCAATACCAGTGTTTTCGTAAATTTCACTGTTCAAAACTATTCCCAGTTTCAATGTATTCTGCGT
>JAKOGI010000554.1:461405-481405 GCA_029747015.1 Carnegiea gigantea | reverse complement strand
ATGGATAACACACGAAGCATTTGGGTCTTAAGAAGATTGCTTCAAACCTCACTTGGAATTCATGCGTGCACTTGAATGTGTTATTATATGATTTAACCTTTTAGCACTAGGTTTTATGCATTGATGCTTTAGATCGTAGGAGAGATCAGGTCAGGAAAGGTCTAAACTTAGTGACTGGGGCTACGAACCAAGGTAGTTTTGAGGCCAATTAAGCTCTAACGGGCTCTTGACATCGGGTCTAACTAGACTTTAACCATAGCCTATGGAACAAAAGGTCTTAAAAAGGAGATTCAGTTGACCATGAGTGAGCCTATTTGGGTGTTCAAAAAAGAAAAAAAGAGAGTCTGCATGTTGGTAGGAGTCTAGGTCTATTTTATAAAAATTCGATTACGATTATTCAGTCTAGAACTATGAAATGGGGTAAGAGTCAATATCCTTAGAAAATTAGGAACCCAACTGGCGCCCTTGGGGGGGTCTGTTTGCATTTAATTAGATTTGAAGATAGGATAGAAAAAGGGGGTTATGCGTCAGGATGCTAACGTCGATGCCCAATAAGGAACCTGGCCAGCTTCCTTAGAGTTAGATTGAATCATTTTAGGTCCAAACTAGGTCGGGGGGAAGGAGTTAGGAGCCATGTTATGAGCCTCGCTGTGTAATATGAAACCTAACTGGTATCCTGAAATCTAGTCTAATTCGTGTCAGTTTGGATCAGCCCCTAGTCGCCATATCGAGCTCTCAGTGCTAGTTTTTCTTCTCTTTTTTTTAGTTCATTGGTCAGTACGATTTGAGAGTTTAATTTTCCATCAAATGTACTTAGATGAACTAGTCCTAAGCACTTTCCATTATTTATCAGGATAGAAGCAACTAAGAAAGTATATGAGCGGAGTCAACAACTAGGAGACTTCTATCTAAAGAGCAGTCAGAGGAAGCTCCATCTATTAGGTCAAAGTCAAGACCCAAGTCCAAGAAAAATCTTACACCAATTCCAATGGCAAGGAACAATAAGATCTCTAAACTCATAAAGATGATTGAAAGGATTCAAACGAAAATGGAAGAAAGTGAAAAGAAGCTGGAGACAATGGTTGTCGTGGTCCAGAGCCTTGCGAAGGAATCCCAAGCAGAAAATATTGCGCAACCTTTCCCCTTGGAAGAGGCAAATGATGAGAGGAAGGAAGAAGTGGAGAATATGAAAGAAGGAGAACTTGAGAAGAGTAGTCCTCAAGCCAATCCATGTATAAATCACATATAACAGTTGCTTAAGGAATCGTCCATGTTCAATAACTATTTTAATGGCTATACAGGATTCACTTCAATCCCAAAAGGTAAGCCACCCCCAAAATTCACTATGGCTGACATAAAGTTTCATGGAAATAAAAATCCTCATCATCACATGGGAAACTTTGTTAACGCAACAGCTCTGAAAGGGATTGATAAGGATATCTTTCACCTCATATTTCCTTAGAACTTTGACAAGGATGTTATGAGGTGGTACAATAATATTGAGCAACAAAAGGTCACAAACTAGGGAGATCTATGTAAAGAATTCTTATATTAGTATTCAATATAATACTGACCTCCTAATCACACTAAAAGACATACAGCTAGTCAAAGAAGAAGTGTTCACTAACTACTTGGTGAGATGGAGGCCAAAGGTTGCTCACATGATGGACTGACCTTCTGAAGATAATTAGGTAAGACTATTCATCAGAAACCTTCAACCCACATATAGGCAGCACTCGCAGTTCACGCCATTTGAAAATTTCACTGTATTAAGGAATGTTGGCATGCTGATAAAGGATGAGCGATCCAAAGAAACACCTGCTAAAATAGGTAGCAACTGGAAAAGCAACTACCAAAATAAGGACAACAATTCTAGCAATTCCAAGAAGGTATATGCGATAGCGATATACCGTTTTATTAAATATAATCCTATTGGAACCGCCCATACTCAAGCTCTGGAGCAGCTCCTGGCCAAAGCGAAAATTGACCTCGTTGAGGTTAAGCCAGAAACTAGCACCCTTAAGTAGCCTAAGACCTTTGACCTAGCCAAATACTATAAGTACCACTGGCTATGAGGGTACGGCACCAAAAATTGTTGGACTTCTAAAAATAGATTAGAAAGAATGTTCATGACAGGATAACTCTCATTGCCTAAAGTAGCCTAGAAGCACAACAATGACAAAAAACCACTTGGGGGCATGAAAACATCTTTGTTATCAATGACCAAGAGGGGGAATGGGACCCATTTGTATTGATACAAAGCACTCATGGCCTAAAGCCAAGGGTGAACATGACTAGACGACACTTGGAGATCCTTGGCCTGTGGGGAAGTGATGAAGATTACGTATATGAAATCCAGAGAGGCTATATGCCCACTCAAGCATGTGATGATGGTTTCTTAGGTGAAAATGAAGAAAAAGACTTATGGGGAGGGGAAGACTAGACATCAGTCCAACATCTTACAAATGATGAGAGACACTAAGATAAGGAGGGCCTACAGCATGCCCTGGAAAAAGAAAAGGCAACACCAACCCCAGAGAAAGATCTAGTACTAAAGTAATTGAAGAAATTTAAAGTAGAGGTAACAATCTGGTAACTCATAATAGCTTCTAAAAAACATAGATAACTCTTCACGAATGAGCTAAATAAATTTAAGTTGTCTCCTGAAGCTACACCTGAGGAAATGATAGCCTCAATTATGTCTAGTAAAGGCACCAAAACCTTTGGCAATGAAGATCTTCTACCAGGGGATTCGACGCTTAAAAATGCCCTATACCTCACTGTGATGTTTCTTCGGAAGCATGTGCTCCATGCCCTAGTCGATAACAGTTTAGTTATGAATGTATGTCCTTGGAGAACAGCTAAAACATTAGGGATCATAAAGTAATAGCTCTCAACATAATCCACTTATCTAAGAGCTAGACAATTTAAAGATGTGGTCTTCGACACTATTGTCCTCCCTGTTAATGTGGTTCCTATTGAAAGAAATATGGAAATCTAAGTATTGGATATACAACTACCTTTAACTTACTTTTAGGAAGGCTATAGCTTCACAACACCATGCAGTTTCTTCCACCTTGCACCAGAAGGTGAACATGCTGATAAAAGGGTAGGTGTTCACCAATGAGAGGGATAATTTGTGTGTTACAATCACTAACAAAGGACCAGCATTAGAAATAGAGCACAATCTCAATAAGGAGGAAACCCATAACTTTGAAATAGTGGCAGTCTTAGAAAAAGATAAAGCTCCTTTTTACTTCAACCCCTATTCGAATATAAATGTGAATCCTATCCTTAGAAGGTCTAGTTACTTCCCAAGGATAGCTATAGGACGAAGGGTACAAGGGTGTACTACTTTCCACTTGACCCAAAAGCAAGATTAAATATTCAAGCTAGGGTATCAGCCTACTCTAGAAGAAGTGACTAGGGCTAGGAAAAAGCCTATGCTCGGAAGGTTGCTGTTAGGAAAGGTTACCCAAAGCACCACATTGTAAGGCCCTATCCTCACGCTCGTAATGGATAATTCCTGCACAAGGGAAATAATTTCGCTTTCTATAGCTTCCCTCAGCCTTGCTATATAAAAGAGAAAGCAATTTTAGTGACTGAGCTAGAAGCATTTAATGATTTCCAGCTACCGGAGAAAGAGTTGCTTACTACAATGGGAGAAGATGCACCACACAGGACTGGGTCAACCTAGCTAAAAGCAACATCTTTGGGATTCTATTTGGGCAAGGCTATATGAAGAAATAAGGACCTACTGCTATTCTATCCATTGCCATGTCTGACCATTCCTTCTAAGTCTATATTAGATGTACTTATTTCTAATTTCAATAAGATGAACTCTTTTGCTTATGACTCATCTGATTCCTTTCTTTTTAAATGCTTCGTCTCTTATAATGAAAATGAAGATAAAACTCCAAGAGAATTAATCAAAATAATGGAAGATCATGAAAATCAAACTTCCGTAATTAAAGAGGACTCCTTGCGAGCCCTGAGAGCTTAAAATAGAAAAATTACTAACACCTAAGGACCAAGAAAGTTTTACTTCACTCCTATGGGAATTCATAGATGTCTTTGCATGGTCATGTAAAGACATGCTAGGCATAGATCAGGATACTGCTGAGCATAAAATTCCTTTCTATTTGGAGGCTAAACCGATAAAACAAAGGCTTCATATGATAAAACCAAAATGGACTTTGAAAATAAAGGAGGAGGTCAAAAAACAACTGGATGTAAGGTTCATCAGTGTTACACACTATCCCTAATGGGTAGCAAAGATTGTATCAGTTCCAAAGAAGGATGAGAGAGTAAGGTTGTGTGTGAATTTTAGGGATCTTAATAAGGCAAGTCCAAAAGATGAATTCCCATTGCCACATATAGATATCTTGATTGATAATGTGGCCGGACATGCCCTTCTTTCCTTTATGGACGGGTTTGCCTATTATAACCAAGTTAAGATGGCGGTGGAAGACATAGAAATGACTACCTTCATTACTCCAAGGGGAACTTATTGCTACATTGTGATACCATTTGGACTAGAGAACGCAGGGGTCACTTTCCAAAGGATAGCTACGACCTTACTATATGATCTAATGCATAATGAAGCAGAAGTATATGTGGATGACATAACTTTAAAATCTAAGCAAAGGGACAGGCATGTTCCGACTCTTTAGAAATTCTTCACCAAACTTTGAAAATATAATACATGTTTGAATCCACAGAAGTGTGTATTTGGAGTCACTTCAAGAAAGCTGCTGTTAAAGCATAAATTGTGATATTTTATCCCCTTTTCTTTTTCTAATAATTGCTCAAAATAAATTGGTTAATTAGATTTTTAGTAACAATTTTGTTCATTTTGTAGGAATTGAAAAAAACCTTGAGAAAAATGATAAATAATGCTCAAGAGAAGCAATGGATCAGGATAAGCAATAAAAGACAAGGAAAAGCCGGCCCAGCACTGAAGTCCAGCATGCGAGCCCAGTCTACGGTCCAATTCTCCCTTCACAGTCCCCTTATTCCTTCTCTCTCTTTAGACCGGCCCAGCTGCTGTGCTTTTCTTCTCCTCTTCATGGGCTGGGCTCTGTGTTCCCAACCAGCCTGCTCCTCTCTTATTTAACTATCACATGTTAGGCACATGACTTTAGCAGCTATTCCTCCCCGGTCCTTTCTTCTTCTTCCTCCTGCGTTACCCAGCCAACCTCTACACCTAAGAAACATATCGATAGAGCAAAACAAGGGAGATCGAATAGGGTGGCGTCCATGGCTCTTCGCCTTCCCATGTTCATCTGTTACTTCTTCTCTCTCCTCTATCATTACCCTTCATCACTGCTATCATCAAATAGTCAGTTACAAGAATTGATTCCTAGGGGCCGAAGGACGGGACTTTTAATAGCTGCCTGAAATAGAGCATGAGCAGAGAAAAAATAGGGAGAAAAAAAAATCAAAGCTGAGCTTTCAGTTTTTTTCAGATTCTTGGAACATTGAGTGGTGGAAAGGAGTGTAGTTTATTCTATTTTGCTTCAAATTTCAGTTCTGGTTTTTTTTAGTTTCATTTTTTTCCCGCAAGTTTCATACTCAAATTCAGGTTTCTAAATTGTAATCATCACTGAGTAAATGTTAGTTCAATTGAAGAAGAGTTTGGATTGAATTTCTAGAAAGGATTCTCTGAGATTTGAGTGTGAAATCTCGGTTCTGGGCTCTCTATTTTTGGGTTCAAATGGCTGAGGCCTTGGGTTCCTTTGCTCCGTTTCATCTACCTCTCTTTTTCGCAAGTGCAAGAATTAACTGTGGTAAAGTGTTGGTGCTTAAAACTGTTTGCTGTTTGGTTCTTTATTTTTATTTGACTTTTTGTCTTTGCAAGTTGGAGCCTTCGATGCCACCAATTAATATTGTTTACGTAGTTTAGTAATTGGTAGAATAACTTGACTTTGGAGTTGGGTAATTAGCATTTAGTTTTAATTTAGTTTAAAATTTTTGGCAACCTAATTTCACAACCATCCCTGAGGACGATACCCGTAATTGTTGCGGCGATAAACTGTCTGCTTGCGGAAATTCACAACAAGTTTTTGGTGCTATTGCCGGGAATGGTGTTGTGAAATTAGATTTCCTTGAATCATAGTCATTCGAGTCGTTTTCGCTTTAATTTTAGAGTTGTGATTTTTAGTTTTAGTTGAGTCGTTATTTCGTTTTAGAAAATTAGTTTAGTTTTAATTTTGAATTTCGTTAGTATTTTGATTTTTGATCTTACCGAGATTAGTTTTATTTTTAGAGTTTACTATTTACTAAAAAAATAGTACTAACGCATTTGGTTTATGCGCAGCAAAAGGCACAAAGTGAAACTGATCTGGAGAAAAACAATCAGTGTAGATTTTTCATTACTTTCAGCATCTGTTTCAATTTTCTGGGCAAATTTTGGTGTGATTTTTGCTATTTTGATATTTTTTCTAGATTCAGTATAATTTTTAGAGTTTTTGTGAATTGTTGTGGAATTTCTGGAACTGTCATGATTTTTCTGTGAATTTTGGACTTAATAATTTGTTTGCATTTTTCTGCACTATCCGAGGACAGAAAAAAATTTTAAAAAGTTTATATTTATGTCCTTTGTGATTATGTGGAATTTACTGTATATTTAGTTTGGATTTTAGGAGTCTTATTTTCTATTTTAATTGTGTTTTTTTAAAAAATTAGGTTGTTTAGGTGCAGTTTTATTTTTTATTTACTTTTAGTTTCTTTGTGTTTGTGCTTTTGTTTGAGTTTTGCTTATTTTCTATTTGTAAATTATTTTTAGTTTTGATTCACTCTTTTTTTTTTTGTGGCTTTAAAGAAAGAAAAGAAAAAAATAGAAAAAATAGAAAAAACAAAAAAATTAAGAAAAAAGAAAAAGAAAATACCAAAAATAGAATCTTTGGTACGGGTGTGGGATTTATATGACTGGTTGGGTTAGAAATCCTGAAAATAATCGACTTTTTAGGAGTGAACCTGACCCCGAGATTGAATTAACCTCCGAATCTGAACCCAAGCCTAAAATCGAAGAAATAACACAAGAAAGATCTTTGAGTGATATCTTCTATCCTCCGAGGATTGCTTTGCCATCTTATTTTACTATACCTGATCTTGGACTGAATGTAACTTTCAAATTGAGACGTTATTATACTCAGATGCTCCCTAAATTTACTGGTTTAGAGGATGCTTATTTATTTTTGAGGGAATTCGAAGAAGTATGCTCTATGATGCATTTCCCTAATATCCCCATTGATGTTGTTTGTATGAAATTGATTCCTTTTGCTTTGAAAGATTCTACTAAACGTTGGATGTATGGCTTGACTTCGAATTCTGTCGCTTCTTAGAATGATTTTGTACGATTGTTCTTAAGAAAATATTTTCCTAATGCCCAGACTGTTAAGCTGAGGAATGAAATTAATTAATTTATGCAACTCGATAGGGAATCATTTTGGAAATATTTTGATAGGTTCAAAAATTTGCTGGCCCAGTGTCCTCATCATGGTTTAGACCAGGCACGTTTGTGCCAGATTATTTATGAAGGACTTGACCAACAAACTAGAACCATGATAGAGTCCATGTGTCAGGGTGGCTTTCTTTCTAAGAGCGCCACGGATGTTTGGGAATTTTTAGAGGACTTAGTTGAGAAAACCATGCAATGGAAAATTGCTCGTGATGACAGTCTAAGTTCTAGGATTACAAGGGGTGGGTTGCATCCTATCTCTAATGTAAGTCACTTAGAGTCTAAGATTGCTGTTCTAGAAAACATGTTAAAGGGGTTGTCTCCCCAAATGTCCCAGATATCTTAGACTTCTACTGTGTCATGTTCCCAATATCAGGCCTTAGATCATTCCTTAAGTTCTTGTCCTTATTTTGCTCATCAGTTAGCAACTGGATAAGAGTAAGCGAGTATGGCCTTCTAGAGACCAAAGAACGACCGATTTTCCCCTTATTATAATCCAAGGTAGAGGAATCACCCTAACTTTTTTTGGAGTAATGGATCGAATGCTGCCATTCCTAACTCCCAACCTATTTTTCATCCTCCCAATTCTTTTCAAAGACCGACTTTTTCAGGTGTGCCTAATGCACCTAGACCTCTACCCCCTGTAGCTCAAGGTCAACCTCCTCCTGGTTACACTGATATTGACAGAATTGAGAGGAGAATTAACAGTAATGTGGAGAGAATGATAAGTGCTAATATAGAGAAAATGATGCGAATGATGACTGAACAGTTTTCCCAATTAGCATCATTTTCTAGGGAGACAGGCACTTTTTCAAGTCAACCTGAGGTGAACCCTAAGGGTCATATCTCTTCGTCTTCTGATGCTAACCCTAATGAGTCTGTAAGGAAAGTGAATGCAGTTATATCTCTTCGATCCGGTCGAGAGATTGACAATCAAGTGGGAAATCCCAATGAACCCTGCATGTATCCTCACCAATTTTTTCAGAATTCTTCTTCTTCTTCTCCTTCTTCTTCTCTAGAAACTGATTCATCCAGTAAGCCAAGGGATGCTACTGATGGTGTCCTCAATGATTTTGATACTTCTCCCTCTCTTGAGTCATCTTCTAAGATAGAGGAGCCCAAGGAGAAAGCTTCCTCTGATTCAGTTAAGCCTCCCAAAGATTCTTCTACTGAGAAAGTCCATATGCCTTTACCTCCTTTTCCCCATAGGCTTAAGAAGAAAGACCAAGCTCATGTTGAGAAGATAAGAGAGACTTTCTCTCAAGTCAAAATTAACATTCCCTTACTCGATGCTATTCAGCAGATGCCTCCATACGCTAGATTTTTAAAGGATCTATGTACAACCAAGAGAGCCACTAGTGTCCCTAATAAGGCTTTCTTAGCTTCTGGCGCTAGTTCTACCATTTCTCACCAGATCCTAGTAAAGTATAAGGACCCCGGGTGCCCTACTATTTCTATAGTTATAGGGGACCAGCTTATTCATAGAGTTCTGCTCGATTTAGGGGCCAGTGTTAACTTGATACCCTTCACTGAGTATGAGAGGTTAGGGTTAGGTGAGCTAAAACCTATCAAGATGGTCATTTAATTGGCTGATAGATCGACCAGGTTGCCTAGGGGTATTGTTAAGGATATGCTAATTAGAGTAGGTGAATTTACTTACCTAGTGGACTTTGTTGTAATTGAGACAGAGAAGGTGTCAAATTTGGCTAGTCAAGTCTCTGTGATTCTAAAGCGTCCTTTCTTGGCCACTGCTAATGCCCTCATTAATTACAGGAATGGGATGATGAGACTGTCTTTTGATAATATGACTATTAAATTGAACATCTTTAACATGCAAAGATAGCCCTCTGGTTTTGATGATATGGAGTTTTCTGCTCTTAACTGGGTGGAAGATTATGTATTTGATGATGCTTTTGATGAAATGTTTGCCATTGAGTATGAGTCCTTTCTTGTGAATGATGAGCCTGAATATGATGTGTTCGAGTTTGATGACTTGTGCTCTACTTCTAACTGTTTGCTCACTACTGTTTCTGAATCTATGCATAAATCTGTTTCCCCTCCTGCTCTCGAATTGAAGCCTCATTCTGACTCTCCTAAGTATGCATTCCTAGGAATCGATGAATCTTTGCCTGTCATTGTTGCTTCTGACCTATACCGGGACCAAGAAGACAAACTAATTACCTTACTTAGAGAGAACAAGGAAGCCACAGGTAGGACCTTAGGGGACATTAAGGATATTAGTCCTTCCATTATGCAACATAAAATTCATTTAGAGGATAATGCTAAATCCCAATAGACTGCCAAAGGCGTTTGAACCCAACTCTTCAAGAAGCAGTTAGGAAAGAAGTGTTGAAGTGGCTGGACCATGGGATCATTTACCCAATTTCTGATAGTGAGTAGGTTAGCCCTGTTCAAGTTATTCCTAAGAAGATCGGTATTACCATGATTAGGAATGACAAGAATGAGTTAGTCCCTACTCGTGTCCAAACTAGGTGGTGTGTGTATATCGATTATAAGAAATTGAATGCTGCCATTAGAAAAGACCATTTTTTTCTTCCTTTCTTGGACCAAATGTTAGAGAGGTTGGCTGGATATTCCTTCTACTGCTTTTTAGATGGATATTCTGGCTATACCCAGATCTCTATTACTCCTGAAGATCAGGAGAAGTCTACTTTTACCTGCCCATTTGGGACATATGCCTTTAGGCAAATGTCATTTGGACTGTGCAACGCCCCTACTACCTTTCAACGTTGCATGATTTTCATTTTCTCAGATTTAGTTGAATAATACATGGAAATTTTTAGGGATGACTTTTCTGTGTTTGGATCTTCCTTTGATGAATGTTTGTCTAATCTGAGAAAAGTGTTAGAAAGGTGTAGGGAGAAAATTTTGACTTTGAACTAAAAAAAATGTAATTTTATGGTTAAAAAGAGAATAGTCTTAAGCCACATCATTTCTAAAGATGCGATTGAAGTAGACAAGGCTAAGACTGATTTCATTGTCAATCTTCCCCCTCCCACCTGTGTGAAAGAGGTAAGGTCTTTTGTTGGACATGCTGGCTTCTATCGTCGATTCATTACAGACTTTAGTAAGATAGCGAAGCCCTTGGCCAACTTGCTAGCCAAGGAGGTGCCATTTCACTTCTCTGAGGAATGTCTTATGGCCTTCACTAGGCTTAAGGAAGCCTTGACCTCTGCTCCCATTCTTCATCTTCCCATCTAGGGAGAACCATTTGAATTGATGTGTGATGCATCGGATTATGCTGTTGGGGTTGCTCTAGGACAGCGTGTTGATAAGAAGCCCCATGTCATCTATTATGCTAGTCACACTCTAAATTATGCCCAACTGAACTATACTATTATTGAGAAAGAATTTTTGGCTGTGATTTTTGGTTTTAAAAAGTTTAGACCTTACCTAATTGGGTCTCATGTGATTGTATATACTGATCACTCTACTCTTAAGCATCTTCTTTCTAAGAAGAATGCTAAACCTAGACTGGTGAGATGGATCTTGCTTTTGTAAGAGTTTGGCTATGAGATTAGGGATAAAAAAGGTTCTGAGAATCTTATAGCTGATCATTTGTTTAGGATTCTCTGTCATGGAGAGAGTGAGTCTAGTATTTCTTAATGCTTCCCTGATGAGCAATTATATGCTGTCCACCCCGATCCTTAGTATGCTGACATTGTGAACTATTTAGTTGCTGGTAGGCTCCCTAAGGGTTGGACCAAGAATGATAAGGATAGGTTCTTCCACCTCGTGAAATTCTTTGTTTGGGATGATCCTTATTTGTTTAAGTACTGTGCTGACCAGGTCTTTAGGAGTTGTATTCCCGACAATGAGGTGAGGAGTGCCCTTTCTTTTTGTCATGATGAGGCATGTAGAGGGCATTTTAGTGGAAGGAAGACTGCAGCCAAAGTTCTTCAATGTGAATTCTACTAGCCAACTTTATTTAGGGATGCTTTTGAATACTATAAGGGTTGCCCTAGGTGCCAGCAGTTAGGTAAGATCAGTAAAAGCGATATGATGCCATTGAGTCCCATCACTGTGGTGGAGATTTTTGATGTGTGGGGAATAGACTTTATAGGACCATTTTTCATCATCTTTTGGGAATGAGTATATTCTGTTAGCTGTGGATTATGTCTCTAAATGGGTTGAGGCCATTCCTTCTAGGACTAATGATGCTAAGGTGATAGTGAAGTTCCTTATGGAGAACATCTTTGCTCAATTTGGCATGCCCGGAGCTATCATTGGTGATCAGAGGACCCATTTCAACAAACGGTCTTTTGATGCTTTACTAAAAAGGTATTCCACAATCCATAGGCTTGCTACCCCCTATCATCCCCAAACTAGTGGCCAAGTTGAAGTGTCCAATCGGCAGATTAAATAGATTCTAGAGTAGACAGTAAGCCAGAATAGGAAAGATTGGATCAACAAGCTTGTTAATGCTCCTTGGGCTTATAGAACGGCTTTCAAAACTCCCTTGGGTATGTCACCCTATAGGGTTGTTTATGGTAAGTCTTGTCATCTCCCTGTTGCGATTAAGCATAGAGCTTGGTGGACCATTAAAATGCTTAACTATGACTTAACTGAGGCCGGTAAGGAGCGCAGACTGCAATTAAGTAAGCTTGAGGAGATAAGAGATGAAGCATATGAGAGTGCTCGATCTTACAAAGAGAGGGCGAAGTTGTTCCATGATAAACATATTCTTAGGAAAGAGTTTACCTTGGGAATGAAAATACTCTTATATGATTCTAAGCTGGAAATTGAGGTCCCGATGGACGGGTCCCTATATTGTCTCACGTGTTTTCCCTTATAGTGCAATTGAAATTCAGGATCCAAAGAATGGTGCTAAATTCAAAGTGAATGGCCAGCGACTGAAGTAATTTCTGGAGCTTCCAAACGCAGAAGATGTGGGGTGTCTGATATTCTATGAGCCGAGTCTTGATCGGTGATGGTGTAGAGATAGCTTGGGTGTACTTAGCACCCGACTTGGTCTCTTTTCATCCCTTCTCTCCTTTTATCTTTTTCTTCTTTTTTTCTTTTTCTTTTCTCTTTGTATGGGTGGTTGTTTTTGTTTTTGTTTTTGTTTTGTGTATATATGTTATACATTTGCTTTTCAGTCATGTCTTTTTTGTTTTTGAGTCTTATTTTTATTTGTTTCTTTTTACGTTTTATTTTGGGTTTTTATGGTTATTTCTACTTCCGATGAGGACATTGTGAGATTTAGGTGTAGGGGTGGGGAAACTTTGAAAAAATGAAAAAAATCTAAAAAATTTTGAAAATTCAAAAAAGATTTTTGTTTTCTTTTTGGAGAACCTTTGCACTTTTCTAATCAATTTAAATCCCCTGTGCTTTGATTGTTAGCTTGTATGGAAGCATGATGTGCATGTTAGGTCTCCATCCTTGGTGTGTCATTCTTAGCGCTAATTCTAATTCCATTTATTCATTATCGCTGTGTAATCCAATCCCTATTTATGTCATCCTCATTGTCTTAAGATCTTAGTTTTCCATTATCGGCTCTCCAACTTGTTTTTGACACAATAACTTTGGTTTTTATTTTAAAAAGGGGGAAAAAGAGAGTAAAACATGAGAATGAGAAAATTGAAAAAAAAATGATGGAAAAAAGGGAGAAAAAAAGGAAAAAAACTGAAAAAAATGATAAAAAAGGAAAAAAACTGAAAAAAAGAGAAAGAAAAAGGAAATAAAATGAAATTTGGAATGACAAGTATCCCTTTGAAGCATGCGCTACTGGACGTTACCCTTTGAGGCATGCTCTACTGGGCGTTATCCTTTGAAGCGCGTGCTACTGATGTTACCCTTTGAAGCAATACTGCCACAGGGAAAACTTGCTTCCTTTGTTAATAAGTCAATAAGGAAGTTTGTGCCAGTCAAGTGGGATTGTATTTGATTTTGGTAAACCTGAGCCCTAGAATGATGATACACTTGCACACGAGCACTGGGATGGATTTAAAGTTTTGATGTGCAGTTGGGGGAAAATTAGTGTTTTGATGTCATCCATGGGGTAGAGAGTCTTGATGTGTAGAATTTGTTTATATGCGGGCCAATATCTTTACTTGGTGATTTGGTTTATTAGAATGTGTATATATCTTTTCCCAGTTTTGTACATATTAATTTTTGAAAAACAAACCCCAAAAAGATTTTCGAGTTTTTGTTTATATTTTCTTTTATAGATTTTATGGGTATATCTTCCGCAAACCCTCACGAGACCTTCCTTGTCCACTAGAGGTAACCTAGGGGTTTAAAGGGCTTATCGCACATGCTAAGTGCAATCGTGATTTCTACGAAAGTGAGTTAGAGTTTTGTTTTATTTTATTCTAGGATTATTAGTTTTGTTTTACTCGAGGACGAGCACAACTTAGATGTGGAGATATTTGTTAAGGCATAAATTATGATATTTTATCCCCTTTTATTTTTTTAATAATTGCTCGAAATAAATTGGTTAATTAGAGTTTTAGTGACAATTTTGTTCATTTTGTAGGAATTGAAAAAAAACTTGAGAAAAATGATAAATAATGCTCAAGAGAAGCAATGGATCAGGGTAAGCAATAAAAGACAAGGAAAAGCCGGCCCAACACTAAAGTCTAGCATGCAAGTCCAGTCTGCGGCCCAATTTTCCCTTCACAGTCCCCTTATTCCTTCTCTCTCTGGACCGGCCCAGCTGCTGTGCTTTTCTTCTCCTCTTCACGGGCTGGGCTCTGTGTTCCCAACCAGTCTACTTCTCTCTCATTTAACAATCACATGCTAGGCATATGACTTCAGCAGCTATTCCCCCCCGGTCCTTTCTTCTTCTTCCTCCTGCGTTACCCAGCCGACCTCCACACCTGAAAAACAGATCGAGAGAGCAAAATAGGGGAGACCGAGCAGGGTGGCGTCCGTGGCTCTTCGCCTTCCCATGTTCATCCGTTACTTCTTCTCTCTCCTCCATCATTACCCTTCATCACTGCCATCATCAAATAGTCGGTTACAGGAATTGATTGCAAGGGGCTGAAGGAAGGGGCTTTTAATGGCTACCTGAAACAGAGCATGAGCAGAGAAAAAATAGGGAGAAAAAAGTCAAAGTCGAGCTTTCAGTTTTTTTTTCAGATTCTTGGAACATTAAGTGGTGGAAAGGAGTGTAGTTTATTCTGTTTTACTTCAAATTTCAGTTCTGGTTTTTTTAAGTTTCATTTTTTTTCCGCAAGTTTCATACTCAAATTCAGGTTTCTAAATTATAATCATCACTAAGTAAACGTTAGTTCAATTGAAGAAGGGTTTGGATTGAATTTCTAGAAAGGATTCTCTAAGATTTGAGTGTGAAATCTCAGTTCTGGGCTCTCTATTTCTGGGTTCGAATGGCCCAGGCCTTGGGTTCCTTTGCTCCGTTTCATCTTCCTCTCTTTTTCTCAAGTGCAAGAATTAACTGCAGTAAAGTGTTGATGGTTAAAACTGTTTGCTGTTTGGTGCTTTGTTTTTATTTTGGTGTTTCGTCTTTGCAAGTTGGAGCCTCCGATGCCACCAATTAATATTATTTACTTAGTTTAGTAATTGGTAGAATAACTTGACTTTGGAGTTGGGTAATTAACATTTAGTTTTAATCTAGTTTAAAATTTTTGGCAACCTAATTTCACAACTATCCCTGAGGATGATACCTGTAATTGTTACGGCGATAAACCGTGTGCTTGCGAAAATTCACAACAAACTGCTAAGATATGTGTTCAACCTCAAAGGAATTGAGGCCAACCCTTCAAAAATCAAAGGGATACAGGAAATGTTGCCACCAAGGATAGAGAAAGGAATGCAAGGATTTCAAGGTTGTTTGCAATACATTAGTTGCTTCATATCAACGCTAACGATGGTATATGAACCCATCTTTTAAGAAATTGAAGAGAAGGGTAAAGCCTAAATGGCATTAACAGTGTTGAGAGGCATTTGATAAAACCATGGAATACTTTTCTAATCTATCAGTGCTAATATCCGTATAACCTAACATTCTCCTCGTCTTCTATCTCACAACAATAACTACTTCTATGGGGGCTATGTTAACCCAGACGATAGAAGGGGATAAAAAGGCTATCTATTACTTGAGCAAAAAATCCTTGAATATGAAACTCTTTACTTGTCATTGGAGAAAATTTCCCCGACCTTAGTATGGGGTAACTGAGAAGCTCAAACACTACATGTTAACCTATATGGTGTATGTGGTAGCCCCAATTGACCCGATAAGATATTTACTTCAACAACCAGTGATGAGCAGCAAGCTAGTCAAGTGGATGGTAATGCTGTCGGAGTTTGATCTACATTACGTTCCACGGAAGTCCACTTAAGGTAGGGTCATGTTTGACTTCTTGGTAGATTTGTCAATTGGGGATCAAAAGGAGGAATCTTTTGATTTCCCCGACGAGGAAGTCTTTTACGTAGAAGAAAACATGTGGATGATGTACTTCTATGGGGTTTCGAATTAAAAAGGATTTGAGCTAGGCATCCTTTTGGTGTTCCTAGAAGAGGTGCATACCCCTAGACTTGACAAAAAATGACTTAACTCGAACCCACCTGAAAATTTTGGATTTTGAACACGATTTTCTAGATCCAAATCTGAAAAACCCGTAAATTAACGGGTCAAACCTAACCAGAACCTGAATGTGCCTATTTGACCCAAATATTGTATCCTTACTTTCTTGATTTTTCTTTAATTTAACCCTCTTAACTATAATATTTATTATAAAATCGAATCTCTTAAAGAGACATTATACCATTATCGCATCTATCGCAAATTAAACAACAGTGCTCTTTCTTTCTTCACTTCATTCTCACAAGATAGCGTCATGTGCAACTTGTAAATAGAACAATTTCAAAAAAGGGACATGCAATAATGTGAAATACTAGCTACATTAAGAAAATTAATTTAGAGTAAGACAAATATTAAAGATGCACACGTCGTATCGTTATACTTTTAGTGAAATGAATATGTCCTTATCATATTTTGAATAATATTACTCTATAGCAATGTAAAACTTTAACATTGCAATGATAATTGTAATGTCTTGTGCATCTCCAATATCCTTTTAATTAGTTTTTATTCTTATTTGTCTCAAATTATAATGTTTGTGTTGTCCAATGAGTCAACCTCTGTTGGTGTTAGGATTGACTGACTAATAAAGTGCAGTTGATTAGGTAATGGTAAGTTAATACTTAACAGAACTAATATTGAATAGGTTATTAGTGAGTCGAACTGCTACAATCCACTAGCATGCTTTAGATGGGCTAATCCATAAATGACCCAAACCGTTTAACTTTATTTTAATATACTGCCAAACCCGCCCAACCCACAGCAGACCCAACCCTTTGCACATTCATACACGACTTCATATTTTAATGAAAAGTTTGAATTTTTTTAATATTCTTTTAAGAAATTACAATTACAATACTTTTTGATCATATACAGACAATTTTAAATTATAAATATGCTGCGTTTTTAATTTTCATGAAAGAGATTAAGTCACAAAAAGATGCTCCAAACCCATAAGGTCGACTCAAAACTCGTAATACTGAAATATGGTCACCTACATTTTACCCAAACCAAAATACACCCGCTTGTATCTTACCTAAACTCAAACACGCCCAACTTGTATTTAACTCGCCCTCCTTAACTGATAGGTCTATATTCCCTTATTTTAGTATAATTGAACTTTGAGGTTACTAATAATGTGGCAAAGTATGAAGCCAGTGTCATTGGGTCACAAGCTACTGTAGAAATAGGAGTAAAGAATCTATGAGTATGCGAAGAATCCAATTTGACAAATAATCAAATCTCACAAAAATGGAAAGTAAAAAGTGAAGCTCTAGCACCATATCAAGCTCATCTGGTGGACCTTACCAAGAACTTTACTCACATCTCTTGCACTTATCTCCCTCCAAAAGATAATCAGTTCAGGATGCCCTGGCAAAATTAGCTTCAATGATCATCATCCCCAGTAGCATCTATTCGATGCGATTAACAGTGGAAAGGAGGACTAAGCCACCCACTGTCACAACATTGAAGTTTGCAGTGCCGATCTCACTGTTTGGCATTACGATATTTACCAACACTTAATGAGGAAAGAATTACCAGCAGGTTCCTCCCCAAAAGCTCAAGGAGCGTTGAGATTGCTAGCCTCACAATCTTATGAAGATAAGGGAAAGCCGTATAAGAAACTAATATGGCTATGTAGCATAAGAAGAAGCCTAAGAGATTATGAAAGAAGTCAGTGGTAGGGAATGTGGTTCACCCATAAATGGTTGAATGCTTGCCAAAAATTTTCAAATGGTGGGGTACCACTTGTCTACAGTAAAAATAGACTGTTACGCATACATAAGAAGGTATCACAAGTGCTAGGTATATGCCAATTTACAACATAAGCATCACTCCTTTCTCCTAATGTTGACTTCCTCATGGCTATTTTCAGTATAGGGATTCGAGATCATTAGAAAGATTATACCAAAAGGGATGTATAGGTGGACATGAATATTTGCTAGTCGACGACTTCACAAAATGGTAGAAGTGGCCACCTTATGCTAAAATCACTTCAAACCATGTGCCTAAGTTCCTCCTCCATAAAATCATATGCAGATACGACATGCCACATGAATTAATAATTGATCAAGGAGCCATTTTAGAAAGGAAGCAGCATCCCTACCCAAAAAGTATAACATTCAGCACCATAATTCCTCCTCTTATCATCTTAAAGAAAACATAGTAGTCAAAGCAGCTATGAAGACTATCTGTAAAATAATCGAGAAAATGGCTGAAAATTATACTAACAAACTCCCATTTGCTTCATGGAAATATTGAACGTCAATTCGTACTTCCACGAGAGTAACACCATACTACTTTGTGAATGGAATGGAAGCGGTGCTTCCAATTGAAATAGCATACCCTCACTTAGCGTAATTGCGAAAAGCTGAATCCTGGAGTTAGAATGTGAAGAATCCCAATATAGAGAGTTGGTTAGATGAGAAAATGTTAAGTGTGTTACATAATATCCGGATTTACTAAGCCCGAATTTTAACAGCTTTAAATAAGAAAGTTAAACCAAGGAATCTCCAAGAAGGTAACCTGGTTTTAAAGGAGATAAGGGCCCCAACACATGATCCAAGAGGAAAATTTAGACCTAATTGGTTTAGCCCATACATTATGAGAACTATCTTACCAAGGGAGTAGTAAGCTCATGGATACGAATGGAGAGAAATATACTTAGTATACTAATCTTCATCAACTAAAAAAATATTATAACTAACAAAATAAAGCCCATAGTAGGCCTTTAAGAGAACTATTTAGTTAGACCAATAACAGGTCCATAAGGGCCATGCAAGACCGACACAAAAATAATAAATAAATAAATATGAAGAACATGAACTATGAGGGCCAGACTTCGCACTCCAGATATGGAGGAAGCCCTAACAGCCAGGCCTAATCACCTTTTTTTTGCATCCTATTGCTCTTTAAAAAAAACTAAGAAAAGAGGAAAAGAAAAAAATGAAGGCCAACTGCACTGCCGAAGGTCTATGCCTAGTGAGCCAGTTGCTAGAGAACCAGCCAGTTCCCTCGTGCAAACTAGGCCAGGTTTTCAATAAATGTGGGCTGGGCTTGCCTCACGACAAACTCTAAGCACAGCCAACAGAAAAAGAGTAGGGTCGTGTAATTGGGAAGAACGCAAATAATTTAAGGGTTTTTAATAATGGCAATAAGAGCAAAATTTTCATACTTCTATTATCTTCGAAAATCTTAAAAGCATACAACTTGAAATGAAAGTCCTAATAGCATAACATTATAAGAAAGCACTAAAACTTCTTATCCTTTATGATCAAAAGTGCTATCATTTGGCGGAGGATCCTTAACTCTCTTCTTTCCACTTTGAGAGAGTTATACTCAGTTGTTCCTCTCGCTGTAGCGTGAAGAACCTTCCTCACTTTCGCATCACATTCAGTCATCCATTTTAGATAATGTTCAGAGACATGCGGGGAATATAGGACAAAAGACATCACAATGGTAGGATGATAAACCCAATAGTCCACCCAAAATTTAACGCAGGAGGATCATTATTGCAACTTTTAGAAATAATGCAATCTAATGCAGAGATACATTGTCCATCACCGAATTGTCTCATTACTCGGCCTAGGAAAAGATAACTTCATTCAAATAAGCTAGTAAGACGGATATGAGCGAGAGTTCCTCCATTCATCACAAATCGTCATATGCGACACCAAAGAAAGACCCAGAAGAGGGGAGGATTCTCTCCAAGAGTTCCTTGAATACTCTTCTTCTTTGTTAAAATTACAAGGCTAGGTGCATATCCCCACACACACACATACACTCACACACTCACACACACACACATACACACATATATGTATACATACATACATGCGTACATTACACAAATATAGATAGACACACACACCCGGATACACAAACAAATATATATACACATACATATATATATATATATATATATATATATATATATATATATATATATATATATATATATATATAACAAAT
>JAKOGI010000554.1:447500-461305 GCA_029747015.1 Carnegiea gigantea | reverse complement strand
TATATATATATATATATGTATATCTGTGTGTGCGGGGTGGTGGGATTGGAATCGTGTGCAGGCTGCTTGTTGGTGTTCAAAGTATTTTGCAGTGCTGACTCATTTGTGGCTGTTGATTTAGTGATCTCATGGTGTGATTTAACATGGCGAATAAGGAAGAGGTAAAGGTCACTAATGGCGATATGGTTGCCATGGCAGAAATGCGGTGGAATTTTTGAGATTTAACGCATGAAGTTGTGAGCAAGGTAGATATCTTGTATTTATCATGAGCGCCTTACTTTTTCCTTGGCTCTGCTTTGTCCACATGGGAATACCATTGGCAAATTAGGGCGTAAGATCTTGATAAATCTTCCGAATTGGATGGAGAAGAACAACAACCCACAAAAAGTAGCAGTTCCAGGATAAATCCCCAAATTAGATCACAATTTGGAGCCGAGATCAAACCCTCACGGAAATGAATTTCTATGGATTTTTAATTTGAGAAAATGAGAATTAACAATTATCAAAGGGCATATGTTTGGGATGAAGGACAAACCACTGTCTAAACCATTCAACCCACCATTCAATCTCTTAAAGTCTAAGCATCAAATATTGAATTAAGGGAAACATTCAATTCACCACTTCCCTGGAGGGATAAAGAAAATTAAGATTTTTGCAGAGAGAGAACAAGCATCAAGTGTTCATTTCATTAATCCAAGTTCAAAAATATTACATGTAATTAAGCCATTAAATAGTGGAGTACCCCCTTCCTATGCTTTGTACTAACCAACTAAATGACAAACAAATTAACGAATGAAGTTTTAGCTAGTTGTACAATTAAAAGGGGGACCATTACATTAGAAGCTGAGCGAGAATTTGCTACACATGCGCTAGTTTGGTGGTACCCTCCACCTCCCTAAATGGATGAATATGTGGAACATATCTACGGGAAAATCTCCTAGAGGTGTCCAGCCACTTCCTATAAAAGCTTAACCCCTAAATCATCCATTTATTGGACCAATTAAGCTCTTAATTGAAACCATGCATTTTCATACCTGCATTAACCCTTATTTAGTTAAAGCTCTATATCTCACTCAATGCCTGTAATCTAAAAGTGATCCATAGCTCCTTAGAAAATAGACATATGGGGCTATCCATCCATATATAGTTTGCCCCAAATTAAATCCTGTTTTTGCATTAAAATTAGAGATAGAATTTGAGATAAAAATCCTGACTAAAACTGAAAATAAAATAAGCAGCAGCTTTGGAGAATAATTACGTAAGCTTCTTATTTACAGCTGCTAATTGCCTTACCACCCACTGTGAACTTACTTAAACCCTTGTTTAAGGCCCCAAGTGGATATAAGAAGTAGCTGTAGTGTTGGTGGTTTGTTGCATCAAACCCCCACCCTTGAGAAGGATTTTTGCTCAAATCCTTATCTTCCATGAGCTTATTGAAGGTCTTGACGTATTCATCACATTATAAGTTGAGTCTATTAGGCTTAAGAGAATCCACATTGAAATATTAACCAAGTTCACTTGACTTTACTCCCAAAGATGGTTTGCTCGACAATGAGTTCCCAATAGTGAGTCTATGTATGAACTCATCACCACTAGCATAAGAGGGTGTTGAAGTCATAGGACATATAGGGTTCACTTCATCACTTTTATTTTGCTTGACCCTTAGAAAAGCAATTTGATACTTGCTCTTACTAGTAGCACACTCATGCCATGTTTCACTCTTGTAGAGGTTTTTCTCACTTCTCTTCCCTGGCTTGATTTCGTGAGATATTGGTGGAGGTAAACAAGTCAATGTAAGGCTACACTTGTTGTGCTTGAGGGAATAATTTGTTAGCATGTGCGTCATAGATCACATGATTATCATATAACCAAGGCATACCAGGTAACAAGTGGCATGCATCCATAAGGATGACATCACACAATACTTCAACACAATATGGCCAATTTGAGAATGAAAAAAGCACTTTCCTCAAAGCTGTTACACTATTGCTTGGTCCTAACCATTCAAGAGAGCATGAAGTAGGATGCTCCTTAGTCAAGATATGAAGCTTGACAATGAGTATCTTGGAGGCCACATTGGTGCAACTACCACCATCTATGATTAAGCCACAAACCTTACCTCCAACAGTGCACCTTATGTAAGATCCCTAAGCTCATCTCTTAGATGTCTTCTTCTTCTAGCACCCCCATCCTCATCATCATAATCTTCATAAGAGGATGAACAAGCAATTTCAATGGGGTTAACATCAAACCCTTGATGGTAAAGGCTTCATTGCTCGAATCCATTTGCTTGTTTAAGCTCCCATGTGAGCTTCCTCACTTGCTCTTAAAGTTTAATAATGACCTTATCTCTCCTTATCTCATGGCCTTGCTTAAAAGAAATGCCCTAGAATAGGAAGGATCTCCTTGATTGGCCATGATCGGTAGTGGATGAAAGTGAAAAGAGGGGTAAAATGTTGAAAGCAGGGATAGGATGTTCATGCTGAGGGTAGAATGGGCTATAAATGAGAGTCATGAAGGAGGCACAAGCATGCTCGATGGCATGATCCTGGTGTGTAAATTTGTTGGCCAAAATCTAGGCACAGGAACGTGGCACGGTCATGTCAATGAGCATGAAGAGAGTACTAAAAATAGCTATTTTGGGGCCTTTTGACCTTTTTGGGAAAGCTTTCTTTGTGGAGTTAGGGAATGTAGTTGCGTTAGGGATTCTAGTTGAACCATTGTTAGAGTTCTTTGTGGACTAAATAAGGAGATTTAGGGAAGAAATTCTAAAAGTGAAAATAGTAATAAAAATGGTAGAAGCAAATCAAAAACAACGAGCGAAGGTTTTGATGCTTACCCCACATGACGAATCTTTTTTCTCTGATACCAAATGATCCATATGAGAATACCCTTGCCAAATAAATGCATAAGATCTTATGAACATTCCCAAATAGATGAAGAAAAATAACAACCCACGAAAAGTAGCATGATGAACCTCTATTTTATCCCATTTTTAGCCCCTATTTGACCCATTTTCTTCCCCATTTTCACGTTTAATTATGTTAAGGAAGGGTCAAATCGGCCTCCTTTAGCATACTTTTTACTCATACAGCATCTTTCGATATTTTCAGGAACTTTATTGAAGAAACGGAAAGATGAACAATATTTAGCAGAAAGGAGAGCCAAGAAGGCGAGAAAAGCTGCGAAAAAGCGTTACACGAAAGTCCCACGGAACCAGACCCATGTAGCACGGCCAACCACTCGAACTGGCACAAGTAGCCGGGCCAGCCAAGTGGCACGGCCTGGCTATGCCACGTGGCACGACCGTGCCATGTGGCACGGTCCAGCCGTGCCAAGTGGCACACCCGTGCCACTTGCCGGTTTTGGGGGGTGTTCGCCCGGATTTTGGCACAGTTACCCCGTGCCTAAGGGCACAACCGTGCCACCCCCGTTCCGTGACACAACTTAAATTTGCCTTTGGGGTTATTTGAAAGGGGGGCAGTTTTATGTTTAGTTTTCTCTCCAAACTCTCTTTAGGCGATTTTAGGTTTAGTTTTAGAGTTTAATCTTCACGCTCTTGGATTATAACCTTGGATTGGAGTTTGATTCTGCCTTCAGTTTATACGATTACTTCCAGGTTCTCTTCCAATTCTCCTTCCTCTTGTTCTTGATTATTTTAGGTTTTGGTTGTCATGGTTATTGGATTGAATATTGCGATTGTTGTGTTAAACATGATTGTAGGCTAAATCCTACAACTTAGGTTGGGATTGACGCCGAATATGTGTAGTTGAATCTTGTACTGACCCAATCCCTGCTCCCCCTTGTTTTGCGATTATGAATTCTACTATGCACGCCACATGCTTGATGAAATGCTCGAAAGAACATTCATCCTTTTATTGGGGTTTAGGGGAGCGTTGAGAGACAAAACCTTTGCTTAGTGCGCCTTAGTAGATGATTAGGGTTTTAACATGAAAATAGTTAAGATTCTAATTGGGATTCGAGATTGTGAATATTGTAATCCTTCGACTTTTAGTCCCATGAAAATAGGCGACTATAGTTCTAGGATTAGTCTTCGACCCTTGAGAGAGGAAGAAGATGGGCTCAATTGATAATCTATCCATTGGTGACGCATGCTCGGGAATGTTTAATTGGGTTAGTAACTGATTCGCTAGCGTAATCGTGCTGTTAGTTCCAACCTAGCTGTTTTCCATTCTGTTGTTTATTACACTTTTTAATTGTTATTGCTTCTCCTAGTTCAGTCCCCAACTCACAACTGTGATTGCCTAGCTTGAGTGGTCTATTTAGTTCTGGTAGTCGAAAGCAAAGCTCCCTGTGATTTCGACCCGTACTTGCCGTTGCTAGCTACAACTAGCACCGTGCACTTGCGGTAATTAAAACGATAACAAGTTTTTGGTGCCGTTGCCGAGGAGCTTGCGCTTTTCGATATTAGAATCGATTTGAGTATTCTAGACTAGGCTTTCTCTTTTCTTTTGCACTTTCTTGTTTCTCCCTTCCCCATTCTTACTTGAAACTGTTTACGCCCTGGTAGTGCTTGCTTTGTATGCGCAGGAGGAGTCAGAGGGATCAAGACCTTATCCCCCTCGATCCTAAGATAGAGGCAACCGCGCGCCGACGTAGTGGAGAAGCGAGAAGGAGGAAGCAAGAAGCAACGGTGATGGCCCAGGAAGACAATAGGGTGCTGCGGGACTATGCCTTACCGCAGGCATCTGGCATTACCTCATCAATTGTTAGCCCGGCGATCGAGGCTAACAATTTTGAGCTCAACCCGGCGCTCATTAGTTTCGTAGAGCGTGATCAGTTCGGCGGATATCCCTCGGACAACCCTAACGCGCACCTTCGTAAATTCCTTGCGAAGTGCGACACTATCAAACTCGATGGGGTGTCCGCCGATGCTATTCGACTGCGGCTTTTCCCTTTCTCATTGAGGGACAGAGCTAGCGACTGGCTGCAAAACGAGGAGCCCAACTCGTTCACCACCTAGGAGGTTCTCTCCAGGGTGTTCCTCAGCAAATACTTCCCACCTGGCAAGACTGCCAAGTTGAGGACGGATATCACATCCTTTGCCCAGGAAGATGGAGAGTCACTTTATGAAGCATGGGAGAGGTTTAAGGACCTCCAGCGATAGTGCCCCCACCATATAGTCCCTGACTGGCTCCTAATCCAAACATTCTACAATAGATTGGAGCGGTCAGTGAAAATTTCAGTCGATGCCGTAGCAGGGGGAGCTTTAATGGGTAAATCGATCGATGCGGCTAAGGCGTTGTTGGAAGAGATGGCTCCCAACAATTACCGCTGGGCAAGCGAGAAGACCACCCCTAAGAGAGGTGGTGGCAGACATGAGGTAGACACTGTGATGCTTCTGGCTAGTAGGGTGGATGCCCTCGCACAGCTACTGGAGAAAGTGGCTACTTCATCAGCCACATTTGCGAGACCATCGATGGGGCTTATGCTATTTGTGAGGGCTGTGGTGTACAGGGCCACACTTCCGTTGAGTATGATAATGCTCCCTCCAGCATTGAACACGTCAATGCCTACCACACTTACACCCCACCTCCTCAAAATAACCCCCATCCTACCACCTACAATCAGGGTTGGAAGAGTCAAACGAATCCTCTCTACAAAAATCCAACCCCCACCCCCAAAACTCCATCCGGTCACCCGGTTTCCACAACCGAGCTCCCTACACTCCACCCCCTCCACCTCCTGAACCTACATCTCACCTGAAGAGTCTTATGAAGCGCTTCATAGTGACCTAGACCACGACCAATGAGGCTCTTAAAGAGTCAATCAACCTGCTGACCTCCAGGGTCGATTCCATGGCCACCCATCAGAAAGCGATGGACACACAGATTGCCCAGATCGCTCAGCAAGTGAGCCACTTGTCCCGACCTCAGGGGCAACTTCCAGGCCAGCCCGAGGTCAACCCCTGCCATCATGTCAATGCCATCTCCACAATTAGAGCGGGGGTAGAGCAGCGCCTAGTGATGCTTCTCTAGGAGGTAGTTCCCGTTTCTGACTCTATAGGAACGAAGGGGCAAAAGTGGGAGAAGAAATTGAGCTCTGCTGAGGAGACTAGGCCTCCACCTCCTGCTCGCACCTACCAGCCCCCAGTGCCCTACCCTCAGCGACTGGCGTGGTCAAAGCTATCCCAACTTGAACCTCGATTCGCGCGTTTCTTGGAGACCTTGCGCTGAATCTATACCGGTAGCCCCCTCCTGGAAGCTCTCAAGAATGCTCCCGCACACTTTAAGTTTTTAAGAGAGCTCCTATCCCAGAAGGATGACCCTGGGGACGCTTCAGTGGCCCCCATTAGCGGATCCTGTAACTCGCTCCTATCCCGACGGTCCCCATCAAAACTGCAGGATCCTGACAGTTTCTCTATCCTATGCTGCATAGGGGATATGCAGATCGAGAGAGCCCTTTGCGATCTGGGCGCCAGTGTGACCCTCATGCGGCTCTCTCTCTGCAAGAAGGTGTAATTACGAGACCTCACACCCACCAGCATGACTATTCAGCTAGCAAACGGCTCCATCAAGCAGCCTGTCGGCCTTTTGGAGGATGTTCCAATCCAGGTGGGCAAGTTCCTCATCCCCTGTGATTTTGTCATTCTTGACATGGATGAGGACTTCCCGACCCCACTCATCTTAGGCCGGCCATTCCTTGCGACCGCGGCGGCGGTGATCGATGTGCAGACAGGCACCATATCCTTCACTGTATGTGGGGAGAGGGTGGATTTCAGCTTCCCTCCTCACGCCCCACCTTCAGCGCCTGTCCTCCTTCCGCCTTCTAAGGAGCCTATCCTTATCTCCCCCTTCGATGCTGTTTCTGGGGTCGAGATGTTTGATGAAAATGGGGGACCTCCCATGCTATTTGGAGGTTCTTCTACCTTTTCTGCGGTCGTCCCATCTCGTTTTGCGACCGTTTCTGCTTGTACTAGGGAGGTAGAAGATCCTACTTCATATTTCTACACCTCCCCCAGGCCACCTCCCGCATCATTACTGTCTACTATTTGGAGGTAAGGGTCAAATTAAGGACCTTAAACAAGCGCTTCTTGGGAGGTAACCGAGGGCATTTACCGTTTTTCACCCAAAAAAAAAAACCAAAAAAAACCAAAAAAACAAACAAACAAACAAAAAAGTAAGTGTGTCTCTTTCTTCTTCTCCAACCCTCCCTCCCTTCTCCCCTCCCCTTGGTATTTTTCCTTATCCTTTTCATTGAGGCCAATGAAAGTCTCAAGCATGGGGGGTTGAGCTTATCACTCTTTGGATAGAATGGTGGATTTTAGGGTATTGGTTGAATAGGCATCACTTACATTTGCATCATATAGATAGGACCTCATATAGTTGCACTTGGTTGTTTTACCTTTTTATTCATTTAGAGCATGTAGTTTAGAGCATATCGGATTAGAATTTGCACCACAAAAGGAGAAGTGATCGAATCAGGCATTCGTAAACTTTCCAGGTACCATCTCTCACCCTTCTCTTCATTATCCTTCATATCTTTATTGCTTTCTTAGCTAGTTTTATTGCTTTCGAAAAAAATAATAATAATAATAAAAATTCAGTTTGCAAAAACCCCTCTTGTGATGAGACTGAAAGGGGTGATGATTGATTAATCATGTTGGGTTGTGTGTTGAGGCGTAACTTGTCTTGGTGTGAGACTTTGTGCAAATTGTGTTTGTCTTTATCATCTATAGTTTTTTTGCCCAGTGTTGCATGCTAACTACCCCTGAGATACATGTGGTTTGATTTGATTGACCTTGATGAATGGGACATACCTTGGAGTAAGTCACTTGACTGTGGTAGGTATACCTGTGAGATTCTTGAGCCTAATGACCATTCATTACATATAGTCTCTACTTCCTTTCACGTGTGACTCCTCCATGATGCATCTCTAGAACTTGGTCTTGTTCTCCTTGAAACTGCATTTAGCAATTGCATGTGTTGACATGATTGAGGCAATTTTTGTTCACGTAGCCACGTTAGCCAGAAAGCCACCCGTTGTTGCAGGTTACCTCTTTGGTAGCCCTTTGTGCCTTTCCCCTTGTTGTTGTTGTTGCACCATATCAATTACACACTTAACCTATGCATATTTTCTTCACCCTTGTCAAGGTCTAGTGGGGTGACACTTCCACAATGTAGTGGGTATATTTGGGGCATTTGATTATTCACTGCAGGTATAATACTAGTGGCTCGTTTTAGGGGAAATTGCGAAATGATTTTTGTTCTTCCAACCCTATCCAATGTGCATCCTTTTTGCTTCTCCAAAAAAAAAATAAAATTAAAAGGGCAAACATACCAAAAAAAGGGAAAAGAAAAAAAAACAGAAGTTGCAAATAAAAGGGGTAGCGTGGAAGCTTTTTCCAATAAGCTTGTTTGGTTCCTCTTCAGAGGTTTTTGCGAGATTTGTTGCTCGATTCGCAAGTGTGTGTGAGGTTGTAATCTTAGTGTTGATTGTGGAAGTGTTCTTGCTCCCTAGTCTTTGGCTAATAGCTCCACTTTTCCCAAATTATTCCACTTCGCACCCTTGACCTTAGCCCCATTACATCCTTCTCGTAAGTTTTCTTGATTGACACATTGCATATTGCATTCCCACGGTAGAGAGTAGAGGACGTTACCAAGCATTTGATAGTTTGCCTAATTGGTTGGAGTATTGAGTGTGCCCTCGTTACACACCTCAAACACATTGAGGGGAGTGTTCCACTTTGCCCTAAAGCGAGGTCCTATCAGTCTTGCTTACTCACCATTTGTTGAGGAAGGTTATGTCCTACTATTTATTTCAATATTGGGGTGTGTGGTATGTTTTATTTGGGCAAGGTGATTCATGGATGACATTGCATACGTTTTTATTGAGATTATCTTGCACACCTTGACTTGACCACCTTCAATGCATAATTAGCGTGATTCGTCGATCCTCCAGCCCTTTCCTTGAAGAGGGTGTGTTTGGAGGTCCACCATCCTCCCTGATCTTTCATAGCGTAGTCTTGCTTGGGGACAAGCAAGAGACAAGCATGGGGGCATGATGAACCTCTATTTTATCCCATTTTTAGCCCCTATGTGACCCCTTTTCTCCTCCATTTTCACGTTTAATTATGTTAAGGAAGGGTCAAATCGGCCTCCTTTAGCATACTTTTTACTCATACAGCATCTTTCGATATTTTCAGGAACTTTATTGAAGAAACGGAAAGATGAACAATATTTAGTAGAAAGGAGTGCCAAGAAGGCGAGAAAAGCTGCGAAAAAGCGTTACACGAAAGTCCCACGAAACCGAACCCACGTAGCACAGCCGACCACTCGAACCGGCACAAGTAGCCGGGCCAGCCAAGTGGCACGACCGTGCCATGTGGCACGGTCCAGCCGTGCCACTTGCCGGTTTTGGGGGGTGTTCGCCAGGATTTTGGCACGGTTACCCCGTGCCTAAGGGCGCGACCGTGCCACCCCCGTTCCGCAATGCAACTTAAATTTGCCTTCGGGGTTATTTTGAAAGGGGGGGCAGTTTTACGTTTAGCTTTCTCTCCAAAAACTCTCTAGGTGATTTTAGGTTTAGTTTTAGAGTTTAATCTTCACGCTCTTGGATTGTAATTTTGGATTGGAGTTGGATTCTGCCTTCAGTTTATACGATTACTTCCAGGTTCTCTTCCAATTCTCCTTCCTCTTGTTCTTGATTATTTTAGGTCTTGGTTGTCATGGTTATTGGATTGAATATTGCGAATGTTGTGTTAAACATGATTGTAGCCTAAATCCTTCAACTTAGGTTGGGATTGACGCCGAATATGTGTAGTTGAATCTTGTACTGACCCAATCCCTGCTCCCCCTTGTTTTGCGATTATGAATTCTACTATGCACGCCACATGCTCGATGAAATGCTCGAAAGAACATTCATCCTTTTTATTGGGGTTTAGGGGAGCGTTGAGAGACAAAACCTTTGCCTAGTGCGCCTTAGTAGACGATTAGGGTTTTAATATGAAAATAGTTAAGATTCTAATTGGGATTCGAGATTGTGAATCTTGTAATCCTTCGACTTTTAGTCCCATGAAAATAGGCGACTATAGTTCTAGGATTAGTTTTCGACCCTTGAGAGAGGGAGAAGATGGGCTCAATTGATAATCTATCCATTGGTGACGCATGGTCGGAAATGTTTGATTGGGTTAGTAACTGATTCACTAGCATAATCGTGCCGTTAGTTCCAACCTAGGTGTTCTTCATTCTGTTGTTTATTACACTTTTTAATTGCTATTGCTTCTCCTAGTTCAGTCCCCAACTCACAACTGTGATTGCCTAGCTTGAGTGGTCTAATTAATTCTGGTAGTCGAAAGCAAAGCTCCCTGTGGATTCGACCCGTACTTGCCATTGCTAGCTACAACTGGCACCGTGCACTTGCGGTAATTAAAACGATAACATAGCACATGGGAGATAAATCCCCAAACTAGATCACAACTTCAAGCCAAGATCAAACCTTTAAGTGAATGAATTTTTGTGCATTTTGGATTTGTAAAAACAAGAATCAATAATAATCAAAAGAGATATGTTTATGATAAAGGATAAACCATCGCTTAAACTATTTAATCCACCATTTAATCTCATAAAGCTTAAGTACCTAAGATTAAAATAAAGGGAAGACTCAAATTTACCATTCTCTTATAGAGATAAATAAAATTAAGATTTCTGCAAAGAGATAACAAGGATCAAGCTTTTTACTTCATTAATCCAAGTCTAAAATATTACAAAGAATTAATCAAGCCATTGAATAGTAGAGTGCTCTCTTCCCCAAGGTTTGTACTAACCAGTAGAATCACAAAGAAATTAAACAATAAACTTATAGATAGTTGTATAATAAAGGGGACAATTAGAATAAAAGCTGAGCTGAAAATTACTGCACATGCACAAGCTTTGTGGTATCCTTCACTACGCCAAATGGATGGATCTGGGGGAGATATTTCAGAAGAAAGCTTCTAGAAGTGCCTAGCAACTTCTCATAAAATCTTATCCCCTAAATCATCTATGTGCTGGCCTAATTAAGCTCTTAATCAAAAGTATGCATTTACAATCTGGCACTAACCTTGTTCCATTAGAGCTCCATATCTCACTCAATACTTAGAATTTTAAGGTGATTATAGCTCATTAGTGAGTAGACATCTCAGGCTATCACCCATGTATAGCTTGCCTAAATTATAGCCTGTTTTCCTATTCCAAATGGAGCTAGAATTTGAGATTAGATCCTAATTGAATCCGAAAAATAAAATAAGAAGTGGATTTGAAGAATAATTAGCTAATCTCCTAATTTACGGTTACTAATTGCCTTGCCACCCATCATAAACTTGCTTATACCTCATTTAAGGCCTCAATTGGGTATTGGCCTGGTAGGATCTTTTCTTGACAATCCATTTCCTCAAGTAATTAAGGGATCCACTTGCTTTGAACCCTTGACATGTTGGAGAGCCATGGTATCAATGGTTTTGCTCCGATCAATGTTTCTTGCTCTTTGATTTTGTTAAAAGACCCAAATAGTGTTATTTGATCACCCGTAAACATAGTTTAAGCTACCAACAATTGCTTGTGATGCTCTAGCTTTTGGCTATAGCTTGTGCTAATGTAGATGAAAACAGGAAGAAGATGACTTTGAGAAGGGGAGTACATGACATTTTCATCATTGAATTTTGTTAGGTTGTCACTAGATCTATGTTTCATAATTCAATTGAGTTGTTTTCTATAAATTGTGTTTCAAACATTGTTGTTCTTAGTTGTATAAGAGGTAATTGTAAGAATTTGGTTTTGGATTAGAGAATAGCACGTTGAGGGAAGAGGGTTAGAGTTTGCGCTTAGGAATGGGAAGACGTGTTGTGATGCGAGGTGTTAGACAAGGGTGACACTCACAGTTGTCGTTTTTAAGTGTGTAAAGGAACCCCCCCAGTTGTATAGCAGGTGGCAGATATGTGGTATGGCAGTTAGGTAGATGGTCAGGGTTTGTTCTCGTAAAATGTTTGAAAAAATTGTAATAAATGAAATAGTTTAGAAAATGAATATCATGAGGCAAAAACATGAATGTCAAGGAGAAAAATCAATTAGTTTTTTTTCCCAAAAAAATGAAGTCACTAATTAAAATTGTAGTTGGAGCTACCCGCTGATTTAACAAGAAACTTATTCCCCTTAAGTAAGATCTTGAGTTCGAATCTTGTGAATGGAAAAAAATATCTAGTAGGATAGTTCCACCTCTATAAGGTCAACAGTAGCTCGACCTGGTAAAATTGAGGCTAAAGACCTCCCCAAAAAAAAAAGAAAATTCGATTTAGTCTACTGCTAAAAACAATAATTCACAACTAATTCTTTGATTTTATTTTAAAATGAATAATAATTTAGTTGAAAATTAACTTTAAATAATGAAAAATAAATCATTTCCAAGATTAATTACAATGCAGACATGTTCATTTTATTGAATATGAGATTCCATAACTATTAATTTGCTGACAAAAGGTTACTACTCCTTGTTTTGAAATGAAATACTTATTTAAAGGGAAGGAATGCCTACTTATTCAAAACAAATTATTTTTTAGAAGTGATATAATGTCTTCCTATGAATTGACATAATATTTTTGATGCATGACACTCTAATTTGGTAGTATTTGCACAATTGTTACAAGACATTTTAGTAATTACCATTTAAAAATGACTAGTTAGTTGCTCCCAAATGAATATATTGAAATGGGTAAGACTAAAAAAGTCCCCTTTGGACTTGCTGGGGTTTCATGTAGGCATCAAGTGTTTTACATGTCAAGCAACGTGAGTTTCTTTGTTGAGGATCCATTTTCCATCACCATTCGTCATAGTCTGGTAGGATTTACCCATATGTACCTGTGCTCTGTTAGCCATGACTTATCAAGTAGTTGAAGATTGGAAGAAACTGAAATTTATCGAAAAAGAGACTACGCTTGTTAGTACTGATGATGTTGGGGAAGAAAAAGAGGAAGGGAATGTCCCATTATTACTAATAGGTAAAGCACTTAAAAACTATTTCTTTCACAGCCTTGAGAAGAACCCCAAATCTCATATGGAACACGAAAGATGGTTTATCAATTACGAGATTAGAACCAAAACTTTTAGCATTTCAATTTTACTATGAGGTGTATTGTAGAGCAAAGAAGAAGGAGAGGAATGGCAAAGAAGAGAGAGAAAATATTGTTGTATTATTCCATGATTAGCTACAAAGCTCATATGTGCAGGTCGGTTATATAGGGCCACCTGCACTGTGTCTTCCCTCCAAAAGTTTGTTATAATAAAAAAATGCAACTTATAATAGCTAGAACTTTCCACCTATATATCATAACTAACTATGCATCTCCAACAACCTCCTCAAATTGGCTGTTCTTCGAACTCTCAATTTGCCAAGAAATCATGATGAGCTATGCCTGGGATTGACTTGTTCAGATCATCTGCTAGCTGCCTATTGGTGTGGACATGACTGAGGGAAATAAGCCCTACAAGTAATTTTTCTCTAACGAAATAACAATCAAGTTCAATATGTTTGGTCCTTTCATGAAGGACCGGACTCTTTACTATGTAAATGGCTATTTGACTATTACACTTAACTGGTATAGGAGTGATATCTTCAATGCCTAGCTTAGTGAGAAGCCTGCTTAACCAGGCTAACTCTGCCACAGGCCTTCTGAGACTCCTATATTCAGCCTCCGCAGAGGAAAGGGACACAGTCCCTTGCTTCTTAGACTTCCAAGAAATAAAACTTCCTCCAAAGAAAATCACATACCCACTAACAGATCTCCTTGTATATTTACAAGAGGCCCAATCAGG